>VYZP01019827.1:41629-71076 GCA_013400635.1 Hypocryptadius cinnamomeus
CCTTTTCCCACTTCCTTTCCTTTTTCCTTCCCTTTTCCCCCCTTTCTTTCCTTTTTTCCTCCCCTTTTCCCCCCTCTTTCCCCACTTCCTTTCATTTTCCCCTCCCTTTCCCCCCTTCTTTCCTTTTTTCCTACCCTTTTCCCCCCTTTCCCCACTTCCTTTCCTTTTTCCCTCCCCTCTTCCCCCTTTCCCCACTTCCTTTCCTTTTTCCTTCCCTTTTCCCCCCTTTCTTTCCTTCTTTCCTCCCCTTTTCCCCCCTTTTCCCCTCTTTTTCACCCCTCTCCTCTCTTTTACACTCCTCTCCNTCCCGGCCCGGCCCCGCTCCCGGCCCGGCCGTGACTCAGCGCCGCGGCGCCACTCCCGCCCGGCCGCACCTGTTGAAGTGATCGACGACGCTGAGCAGCACCAGCGGGTGCACGACCACCCTGTCCACGGCCAGCTCCGGCATGGCGCCCGCCCTGCCCTGCCCTGCCCGGCCCGGCGCGGCCCNCCCCACTTCCTTTCCTTTTTCCTTCCCTTTTCCCCCCTTTCTTTCCTTCTTTCCTCCCCTTTTCCCCCCTTTTCCCCTCTTTTTCACCCCTCTCCTCTCTTTTACACTCCTCTCCCCTTTCTCCCCCCGCTTTTTTAACACCTCTTTTTCTTCCCCCGCTTTTTAAAACCCCTCTCTCCCCTCCCCATTTTTTCCTCCCCTTTCCCCATCTTTTCCCCTCATTCCCCCCATCCCTCCCCTCAGTGTCCCAGGTGCTCCCGTGCTGTCCTGGCCACCCGGCCCAGGAAGCGCCACGGTCCCGGAGCCTCCGGGGACGGCAGGGATCCCGCTACCGCAGCGATAAAAGTCCACGAAAACACGTAGAAATCTTTATTAATGTTTGGTTTCTTCCCAGGAACCGTGTCAGGTAAAGCCAATGCCCTTCAGCCTCTCAGACTTTGTAGAGGTTTTTGTTGTGTGTAGAGGAGAAACAGGCTCAGGTGAGACTTTGGAGAAGGGTTTTTGCACCTCAGGTGCAGAAGCTGACACAGAATTTGTCTTTCACACTTTATTTCTAGAAAAAAAAAAAAAAAGAAATTAAAAAAAAAGAAAAAAAAAAGTATTACCTGATGCTGTTACTTCAGAGTCTACACGGAAGAGTTACTAAGATGAAAAATACCAAAGTTGTTGAGGGTGATCTCACAGTTTTTAAAGCGCTATTATATCCAGTTATTTTTACATTGCTCCCACATGGGTTTTGTATATTTCTGTACATAGTGGTAATATTTTGGTATTTCGAAATACCAAATGGGATTTTGGGTGCAATTGAAGGTTTTGTGTTGCTATTCAGCATCATAAAACTTCAGAGATTTTGGCAAAAACAACAATAATTTACAAACCCTGCAGAGTCTGAGACCTCTTGTGGAGTTTTCAGTTGTTACATCCTTTAGTCTTCCTGCTTTAAAAAAAAAAAAAAAAAAAAAAAAAAGAGTCTCTAGTGGAGTTTTCTGAGTTTTTTTCCCGGCAGAGGGAGATATCTGACCGTGGAATTCGAACACAGCCAAGGTTCTTGTCACTTGTTTTATCAATATACATATAAAACTCAATGTTCAAATTAACTAGTTCAATAAGTAATTTAGCTCATTGATTTTCGGGCATATCCTAAGTGCCATTACAAGCTACGGATATTTTAAATGCCATTACCTAATAGAAGGAATGTTTTAAGCACCTTTTATTGATTTTATTACTGCTTTATTTTGCTGTCTTGGTTTAAAAATCATTTTAACCACTCTGTCATCGAGAAGAAATATATCGTTGGTGAAATACAGTCAATTTCCTAAAAACCTTTGACATCGTTAAATAAGGAATTAGAGTTGTTAAATCATGTCGGGCAGTGGCCGGGGGACAGCGAGGAGATGGACTGGGGGCAGAGGGCCAGGGGGCTGTCCCCAGCTGTGACAGAGCCACCCCGGGGCTCCTCCAGCTCCCAGAGCAGCTCCAAAACCTCCAGAGGGGCCAGATGGGGCAGGAGCAGCACGGACACAATTAAGGGGCATTTTAATGACCCGTTGTGGCTTTTTATTGAAATTGCTCTGGAACTTGGCGCGTTTGAAGTTGGATTCTCTGGGCTGCGTTGCTGGGAGTTTGGGGTATTGATGTTGTACTCACAGGGGTACGTGGAGCCGGCTCCCAGGGATTGCAGCTCCTTCCCTTCCCAGCTCTCTGGGTTTGAGATTATCAGAATCACCGAGCTAATCAGCTGGCAGATGCAGGCTGGGGATCCCGGCAGTGTGGTGCTTAATCAGAGAACTGGGAAGTCAGTAAGGAGTGTTGGTGCTCAATAAAAAGCAGCTAACGAGGTGGTTGAGCTGTGGATGGTAAATACCCACACTGAGAGGGGATCCTCCTCCGGGGTGCTGAGCTGGGACTGCCCCTGAGCACTGGCACCCACTTGGAGTGGGGATGGACGGAGGAGGGCACCTGCTCTTTAGGATGGAACAAGCCATTCCTGCAGTATTTGCTAGGCTTTTATTTTGTTGAAAAAACCCCAATCCAACCCATACACAAGCCCCAAAAGTTACACACAGCTGTTCTCAGAGGTTTAAGAATGGTTTCCGGTTTGGGAGATAAGAGTAAACCATCTTAAAGTAGTTTAAAAATCAAAGTAATGATTGTAAATGCTAAAGCAGGCTCTGGTTGTTGCCTCGGTGAGCTGCAGGAGGAGTGGGCAGCAGGGAATGTCCATGGGAGGGGAGGGGGCTGTGCTGGGTCTGTGTCCAGATCAGGGGGTCCCCGGGGGGCACATGATGAACCTGGAACTTCCTTCCAAATCCACATGTGCCCTGATTCTTCTCCTTTCGCCCCGACTCTCTTCCTTTTGCTTGGTTTGGGGTTGTGCTCTGGCCCCAAGTGCCAGGTTACTCTTTCTGGTGGCACAGGGGCCACACCTTTGCAGATGTTCTTTCCAGTGGTGAGAAGTAGAAAAAGATCCATGGAAAGGTCCATGCAGCTGGGAAAGATTAATACCTGAGACTTTGGATCCTAATCCTAAAGGACTCTTACTAATGTGCTCCTTTAATACTGGTTGGGTTTGTTTTTAGGGAAAAACCTTCCTTTATTTTTCCTACACTTACAGACCATGCCCACTAGCGTGTATTTTCCTTAAGGTACCTCCTCAAATGTGTTTTATCTGTCAGGAGAAGCTGGACTTCCTCCAGACCTGCTGATAGTCTGTCACATAATACCTTTGTGCTCCCAGTTTGAACAGGAAATACATTTATTTCTCTATAAATACATTTAGCTTTGTCCAAATAACTGTAGTTTCCTGTTAAGATTTCCTCAGCCAGGGTGTGCCATAAACTGGTTTAGAGGGAATGATGCTGCCTGGAATTGAGCAAGGATAACACAAGTCATGGAAGCAGAACAGAAAGCCACCACCACATGAATTGTGATTTATTTTGGTTAAAGTGCAATTCAGTGATGTGCTGACACTGTCTATCAGTGCATGATGGCCTGAGCCAAGCTCCACTCTGCTTCTGAACACCTCCAAACAGCCATTTTCCTCCCTCAAATATCTGTTCTAGAATGTCATCTCTAAAGCAAACGGTTAAATCTCTAATTATAAACAAGTCTATTCACTTTCTGATATGAACTTTAAATATTTGTGTTGTAGTAATTTATTTCTGTGTTTCCTGATAGGGTGCTTGACCAAAGCTGTGTGTGTATAAATATATGAAATTATATATATATATATGTGGAAGTCGTTACTGATCACATCTGTGAATATTGTTGCAGTTGCTGCCAAGGGATTGAAACCCTTTTGTTCCCACCTGGGGGGTAGCAGGTGACTCAGATAATCCTGCCCCCTCTCAAAGAGAGGAATTTTGACCGATAACTGTGGACATCAAATCCTCACTTTCTTTAGTTAAAAACCAGGAGTATTGTCAACATGTCATATCATGCCATGGAAGATATTTAATGTTTTATATTCTATGCCTCTGATTTTGTTGCCCTGTCCAGACATCACAGGATATAGAAACATCAGAAATACAGGGTTTTAATAACTAAGTCCTGACTCTAATATTTTATTTTAATACAGACCGTTTTCCTTATGCTATTCTGGTCCCTTTGCTACAAAATTATTTAAAAAAAATAGTGGAAACAAACAGTTAAAAAAAGCAAGCACAACAGGTTCTAGTCATACTTATTTTTCCACACCTTGAGGACTAGCAAATTCTTTAATATGAGATTTTATTTGTACAAAGCAAAACTTCAAACCCACTCCAAAGCTTTCTTATTAAGTGCTGTCAGTGCGGTGATTTACAGGGGCAATAAAGATCTGGAGGGGGCACATTCATCACGGGGTTCAGCGCACCAGGAGCCATTTTCTCCAGCGCTAAAGCCAAGTGATAAAATGAATTCTTTTGTTCTATAACCAAGACACATTCCCTGGTTGGTTTTTTTAAAATGTGTGTTGGACTCCTTGGTTTGTAGCTTGGCCGTGTTCCTGTTACGCATTTATAAATAATGAAAAATCGCTCACATGCAGATGTGATGATGCATCTGGCAAAACCACTGCTGGAAACACAGGAACTTACTTTCTGCTTAGTCTTATTCACTAACTTTTCCCCATTGTTAATTCTTGTATGAAATTTTAACAGCCTTTTTTTAACGACAGGGTTTGGGGAATTTTGTTTGGTGTGTTGTTTTTTTATTATTTTTTGAGTGATTCTGTACCTCTCTGCAAAGCTCAGAGAATTCTGGTTAGGAAGTAATAAAAGTATTCAAAATGAAGATCTGTGCTCATGGGGTACAGTGAGATTTGGAAAGCTTCACTTGCTTCCTCTGCTTCTAAACTTGTGCTTTGGTGACTCCTGGGATGCTCCTTAACAGCAGTGGAGAGAAAAGTTGGGCTGCTGCTGCAGAGGGAAACGCTGCTGCTCGTGTGGGCACTGCCCAGCCCCGGCTGGGGACAGGAGCTGATGGCGAGAATCTTCGCCTGTCACCAGCGGGCTCCGGATCTGCCTGTGCAGTGACCGTAAAAAAGGGAATTCTGTTTTTCCACACGAAAATGCCGCCACCTGCGGGCTCTGCCCGGCAGTTCGGGGAAGCCCCGTCTCTCCCAGCGTCCGGGGGGGTTGCACTGGCCTTTGGGACACAAAGCAGGAGAACCAAGACGCAAGAAATACCGTAGAGTATAGTTTCGAACATCTTTAATTGTAAGTGTAAAGCTGTGTGAAGCTGCTGGCAGTGCTGTGGTGTGGGCTGGGCTGGAGCCTGAGGAAGCGGGAGGCTGGGAAAGCTCCGGTGTTGAGCCAGGTTCGGGTTGGAGTTGGCACCACACTGGGCAGGGACCCCTTCCAGCCTGGCCTCAGGCACGTCCAGGGATCTTGACAAAGCTGTTTGTTAACCTTGGGTAAATGCTCTTCAACAGTCCGGGCGTGTGTGGGACGAGCAGTTTTCCACGTGCCGTGCTCTACATCCAAGGCTTTGGAAGCAGGGCTGTGCTGCTGCCGCCGGTCCCGGTGGCTGCACGGTGCCCGTGGCTGCCTCGCAGGAGTTCCTCACCCGGAGGGAAATGCTGCTGCGACAGCCCCGAGTCCCACCACAGCTGCTGTGTGGCTGGTGGAAAACTAGAGCTTCACTTGACTTAAAAAAGGGATTTCGGAGATCTCTTTCCTGTAATTTTACGTTGGCACTTGAAATTTAGCAAGGAAAGCTGTGGTCTTGGAGGCTTTTTGTACAGCCGTGTGTGTTACTGCTGATACTTTTATTGCAAAACCTTTAGTCTCTGATACTTAAGGTCAGAAATTGTGTGTGTGTGTGTGTGCTATTTTTTTTTTTTTGTAACCCAGGGGCCTCTTATACTGTAGTGTCATGAAAGATCCTAAAGCTTTGAGGGGAAAAAAAATGGAAATACTTTATTTTATGAAGCAGTTTTGGGGTCAGTTTTTCTGAAATGAATGCTTTTATGTTGGATAGTTTAAAGCCCATCTGTTAACTGAAACCAACCCTAAGTGAAGTTGCAGTTGTGTTTCCTATTAGTCTTGTATCTTTCCTATTAGTCATGTATGAAAGAATACAGAGCCATCCAGCAGAATTCCAAACAAAAATGGAAAAAGCAGATGGTGAAACTATTGCCTTGTTGCCTTTCTTTTACAGGAGCGAGTAATTACTAATAGATCACAAAAATACTGTAGGAGTAGTTCTGTAAAGTGTTACCAGAGTCCCCGCTCAAGGTGTCCTTCTGATCATTGCGTATTGCAGGTGAAAATTGGCACATTTCACTCAGAGACACTGAAGAGGGTTTGAAAATAGATCATGGATGTTATGTCTGGAAGCCTACAGTGAAAGATAAAATACACAATTTTAAATAGTTAAGCACTGCAAGTCTCTCAGGGCTCATTTATTATGTTGTCATGGTGAGCAAGGAATAAAAAAATAAAATAAAAAGGCTGTTCCTTGGGTAGTTGGTACTTAGAGGCACTTTTCTTTTACAAGAGTTCCATGCTGGCTTAAGGAAAGATCTTGGAGAAAAAGAACAAACTTTATTTTTCAAATAAATTCAGCTAGGAACTCACAGCCTCCCCTGACACAGGGCTGAATTATTGTTAGTGTACGCTGCTGGGAGAGTAACACTTACTGCTGTTTAACAACAATGGCTTTCCGTGGAATTTCAGAAAGGCAGTAAGAAAAAGAAAGGCAGAGTTGAGTCCTGAAGCAGAAGGAAACACATCCAGCCCGGAGCCAGGCTCCTTTATCAGGGCTGCTGGAAGGGAGAAGGAACACATTCTGTGCGTGCAGCTCCGTATGATTTGGTTGTAAAATTCTTAATGGCTTGTGTGTGTGAAGCAGGAGGTCCTCTCTTCCCTGAATAAAATCTCCTTAGGTGTATTTCTGCCAGACTTCCTCTCTTTTCCATCTTAGACTGCAGCCAAATATTGGGAAGGTTGTGTCTGCAGAGCTCCATTTGTCATGAACAGGAGACAGTAACTTTTTTACGTTGTGATGGAAGGTTACGGGTCGTGCTTGGTAGGTGATGGGTTTAAAATAGCTGTGAATTGTGTCCAGGCTGTCCCAGCAAGGTTCCCTGACTGTGGAATTCCGCTCTTGGAGCAGGCTCTTGGATGCTCCCACATTCCCATATTTTCAGGTTCTGCAGGGCACCTGAAGTCCCGGGTGCTGAAGCTGTCCCAGATGAGTTTTTATAGTGCTGGAAGCAGCGGTGCAATGGTACAGCATATTCAGGATCTATAAGGAGATGCCTCTGAGGTTTGTGTATACAGTTTGGGGGGTGTTTCCTTGGGGTATAATCACTGGTGAACCCCCAAATTACTTTTTAACTGTTAAGATGATTGGGTTGATTGTGTTCTGGCTGTGGAGTTTGGTGGTTTTTTTTAATGGAAATCATTCTTTACTGATTTTACATCAGGGAGACAATTGCCCAAGTGATGTTTTCATATGACAGTGTCATAAGCTGTATTTGTTGATGTAAAAATGAGTCAGTTTTAGTAAATATTACTCCCTGGCTCATGGAAAAGTGGTGTTCTAGCTCATCCATTCTTGGATTCCAGTAATAGTCCCTTTACTTCCCTTTGCTCCTGTTGCATTCTAGAAAAGGCTAATTAGTTCTCCACTGATCTTGATAAAAAAGGATTTTTTGAAATATAATATTGAAAGGTGTTATATTGGGGCACGAAGGTAACACCACGAGGAGGTGGTGTTTTTATCTATAATTTTATCAAATTTGCCTTCGTAAGTTGTTTTATTAAGTTAAAGTGATTACAGCCAACAGAGTTAATTTCAATATGCTAATACTCCACAGCAAGTTGGAAACTTAAATAAATGATACTAATAATTTAAAAGTAGAGAAGGTAGAGCAGCTTAGGAGGGTGACCTGTGTGTTACACTGAGATTGCAAACAGGCTTGGCAGATGTAAAGGGTTTCTCCGCAGGCTCCGCGAGGTTCTGGGCTGAGCTGCACTGACCTTTGTGTGAGGACGTTAATGCAGCTCTGACAAAACTGCCTTCTCCAAAAAGTTTGCTTTCGTGGGAGAGAAAGAACCCTTTCCTGTCTCAGCTGTGGGGGTTAATGGGTTTAACACCTGTGTGAAGGTAGCTGTTTATTAGGACTTTTTTAAAAATGGAAAAATGCATTCTCTGGCATTCCTCTATTAGTGGAGTGATTGCTCTCAATTAGAACGCATTGCTGGGACTCGATGGTGGCACCCAGGGGAGAGGGTGGGTGGGTGAGTGTTAAGTCCCCAGGGCTGCCCTGCGGGTTGGAGAGCTGCTGCCTGCCCTCCTCTTTGTATCAGAAGCTTTGCATGAGCTCCAGAGCGCCAAGCTAGAAAACAGGGAAGAAATAACATGTTACTAGAACACCTGAGACAAATATTTTCTGCTAATTTCTACAGGAGGGAATGAATTTGTCATTCCTATGATCCTGTTGAGTGAGTTTTTCTTTCATTAGGAGGTTCCCAAGATCACCGTTTCCCTCCAGGACATGGAAAACCAAATTGCAAGGCAACAAACCGGTGGAAAGGCTGGTCTGCCAGGGTTGGTAATTGGGAATGATGTAATTGGGATTTTCCAAACACTTTTCAAGATGTTTTCAGTGGCTGTTTGCAGTCTGGGATTGAAGTCCCCGCATGGCATCAGACTGTGTGGAGAACTTGGCCGCAGAATGCTGTTTGTTCTGGTCACCTTCCGTGGTCATTCCCTGGCTTTGTGTGAAGGATGTGCCCAAGGAGTATCATCAGAACATCATTAACAAAGAGCTGCAGCCTCAGTGTTCTGCATCCTCCTCACAAAGCCCAGGGGGCTGGGTTTAAGGACGTTTGAGTGCCAGTAAAAGGGTCTGATTTCCCTGGCTGTGAGCTGTGTCCTGTTTAGGAAGCCTGCAGGTAAAATATGGCAAAATTGGGAGTTCTAGTGAGAATGTTTAGTCACAGAGAACTCACAGGTAACTTTTTTTCCAAGGAAGAAACCAAATGAGTGCATTCTAGATTTGTATAACAAATTATTTGTATTGAATTATCAAATTATATGCACAATTAAATTTTTATTAAATAAGGAATAACGTATGCAATATTATGCTAATCTGGTGCAGTATAACAAGTTTGTAAGTTTAACACACCGTGCGCTGTGCCTCTGCCTCCCAGGGGACTCGTTTGAGACGTAAGGCATCCAGCAATTGAAAAGGAAATTATAAAATTAGTCACTTGAGTAATTTAAACATGCAAATAAGTGTCCCAACTGTGGTGATACCAGATTTAGCTGAATTTACTCAGGCTGCTTCGACTTTATCACCCTAATTATTCCAGCTTTGTGTCAGGCTTAAGAAAGCAGGAAGCCAGAATTCTCTGTTACACAAGTTTCTTGTGGTGCTATTACTGCACTGTGTGTGTCTTAACGCACTCACTGGGAAAAACTTGTTCCAAGGGTTTTTTTCCCTGCTAATTAGAAGAAGAAAGGCAATCAGGACTGTTCTATCACCAGAGGTTTAACACACTTGGATTTTATGAGCCAAGCTGAGTGAGGTATATGTGTTCTGATAGCAAACGTACAGCACAGCCAAGGGAATTCCGTGTGCTGGAGCCCCTCAGCAATTCAGTAAAAATTACCTGTTTGGGTGATGACTTTTTTTCCTCAGAGCCATCTCCTTGCGTGTCTCTGACGTTAAAACATAGCTGGCTTCATGAAAGTATTAATTATTTTAGAAATCTTATCTACAAGGAGCTGGTTACGAGAAGAACGCTGATGGAATTAAGCACATGATCCGGTTGCACATACAGGGCCGTTTTCAGGCTCCTGTTAATATTAAAAGAATGTTAATGTAAAACATTAAGATAAGAAATCAGAGGACAGTCTCTGCCTCCATGAAGCCCAGGAGCTCCTGCTGAGCTTTGCTCAACAAGCAAGTATGGAAGCTCTGTGATTAAATTGATTTAGCCCTTATTATTGGCAATGGAGTGACCATTGCTTGGATGTAAGAGTCATTTTTTTAAAGGTATCTTGGTGATAAATGATGAGAGTCTAACAGACTTTTGTCTTATTTTCTGCCATAACTCTTTAATTTTTTTTCCCTCAGGAAGTGAACACAACAACCCCATTTTTCACATGAATAAATGGAAATAATCTTTGCAGCCATGGATGCTTCTTAATATTAGTTGAAAGTAAAGACGCACATAGAGCTTCTAGTCTATAAAGAAGGTGAGAAAACAAATAAGAGCAAGTGTTAATTCATGTACACAGAATTTGTGTCTGCACAGCAGGTGAAAATGCTACATTAATGCTGGAAATATCTGTCCTGCTGTGTAGTTTTCCTTCCTTTTTATTACTCTAGCGTTTGGTCTCGTATGAATGCACCGTACTTATTTGCATGTTATCACGACAGATTCCTCTTTGCTTCTAGTTATCCATATAAAGACAAAGATGCTCCACATGACCTCAAGAAAGTATTCAGATGAAACATTGTCTTAAAATATTGTGGCTTTCATAGCACAGTGTATATACACATACATTTTATTTTTAGTCAAGGTTATTAGTTGCTCACAAAAATGCCAACTAAGAAGAATGTTGTTAAAGTGTAATGTCAAATGCTTCTAATTATGGCAATGTCAGGAGCAGGGGTCAGTTGGAATGTCCTTGAGATTAAATAGAAAATAATCCCGACTGCGTGACTCAAAGCTTTCGACACCCCCATTTGAGGAGCCACCAGCTGTGGCCGTGGTCCCTCCAGAAAATATCAATACCAGGACTTTGAGCTGGCTCTTGGCTGCTCAGGTGACCCTGGGGCATCCCTGCTCTTCTAAGTCCGTGAGGAGACTTGGGATTTCTCTCCGAGTTCTTTTTGGAGCTTTCACTGGGCCGCAAAAATATCACTCAAAAAAACTTGTCATTTAATGAAGCTGTTGCTCTGCAAAGAACAAGTTTAGATGAGGTAGCTGTCAAAATATGTGCTTGGTCCTCTTCTGACCTAAAAAGTGTGGGTTTGGTCCCTGATGTCATTAGGCCAAGCTTTCTTACTTCATCGACCTTAGGAAGGCAACTGTGACTAAGGTACTGCGTTGGATGTGTTGGGCACTGCGTAATTAGTGTCTGAAATCAGTGCTTAATAGCTTGTCTTCAGAAATTTATTTTCCCTTCTGGAAGAAAGTGTTGATATTTTAAGCATTTTAACTGTTCCTGCTTATTTTTTTTCTTCCTTTTATGATATAAAAATTCAGTTTGGTTCATTTTGAGCCTGACTGGAAGGCGAAGTTTGTTTATTTTGGCAGCTTAGTTGTAGATCGGCCAAGAGGAAAATGAAAAACTCTAGCCTGTGGGCATTCTGTGTGTGCTTATCTCCCTCCTCCTGGAGCAGGGATAGCTGTCTCCTTCATAGGAAGGGAAAACAGGTTGAGGAGAAGCCTCATGTATTTATATTTTCTCTCTTTTTTGTTTTGTTTTGTTTTGTTTGGTTTGGTTTTTAAATTTTTTTTTTTTTGTTTTTACTGTACCAATTCTGCACAAGGTCTGTTGGCAGTGTTGGGGGTGGCACAGACACACCCACAGCTCAGGGTATGCTCTGAAGTACTTTTGCCCAACAGAAGTTTAATCAATTTATTAAATATTTGTTTTTTCTATTCCTAATGTTTGGGAAATAACTTGAGATTGTATATCTTTGAGTATTAGTCTAAGAGTGAATCAGAAAACAATAATTTCTGTAGGCTCCTTTTTTGGTGCTACAATTCAGCCAAGGGCACACATTCCAGCAGCCCGGGCACTGGGCTGGTCCCCTCCGGACTGTGCTCTCACCACAGCCAAGGACAGGCGTTGTCAGGTTGTCCTGCTGTGATCCCAAACACCTCCCAAACTCCATTGGTGCCACCAGGACCAGCTGGAACACGAGGGTGCAGAGGGAGCCTCGCTGCCAGCCCTGATGCTGTGAGACCCCTCAGCTGCAGCAGCCTCTGCGCGCACCTTCGCTGCCTGGCACGGTGTCAGCAGAGCTCCGCTTGGGACAGCAGGTAAGTCAGGGACAGCCAGTTCCTGCTCGAACAGGACCTGTGACACTGGTGTCAGGTACTGAAGGGCTTTCATTCACAAATCCTGGGATGCTCACTCACTGCGTTTGCTTTTACGTTATCAGCTCTTTCACATGAAACGTTTTAAAGATTCGCAGTTATGAACTTTCCGCCAAGTTTTATCGCTTTGTGTTGTGTGCTATTTGCCACTTTGATATATGGGAATTTCTTCTTATGAGACATGATAAACATGTAAAATCCTAATTTTTAAGAGTTGGTACAAGTTCAAATACTATTGCTTTAAAAGAAAAGGATACTAGTAAGACACAGAGAAGAAACTCGATGGAAAAAGTGAGGGACCTGTGTGCTTTTTGGTAGTTTTTTAAAAGCTTCTTGCTCGATGTCCTCGGAGGACTTGGGTATTGGTTTGATGTCAATTCTTTCACAAATAAACTCTTATTTCTGTTATTCTAATCATACATGTGTGCTGCTAATAAAATTCTTCCTTAGGGTATCTGGGAGGAAAACCTTATTCCTTTGTTTTAGGCCAGCCGGCAACTGCGGCACTGGTGGATTAGCAGATGAAAAGCTTATTCCAGAGAAACAGCTTTTTCTGGAAAATTGCTTTGACAGAAACCCCTCATTCCTGCCACCAGAATCCACAGACTTTCAAAGTAATTGGGGGAACTTCAGTAACAAAGAAATACAGACAGCAAATCCAACAAGAGATTTGGCTGTTGCTCCGCAGCCTCCGTGTCTGTGTGTCCCTCCTGCTGTTGGGGGGAGCAGGGGAATGAAGGGAAAGAGGAGTTACTGATGGTGCTAAGAAGCCTTTATTGCTGGGGCACCAAGCTCATCCCTCTCCTTTTAGGCAGAGCTCTGTTTTTTGGAGCAGGAACACGAGCAGCCTCACTGTGGAGGTGTGGTGTGGCAGCAGGTGCCTGGCAGGAGTGGTCTAACACATGTCTGCTCCAAGGATCAGGGCAAGGGGTGTTCCAGAAACTGGGCATTGCAGTATGGCATGGCACTGGCACTGGGTGTGCCAGCCTGGCAGCCAGTGGCATCTGCCGTGGGCAGTCCCTGTGGCCAGCACCTGGTGTGTCCCAGCGTGGGGCGCAGGCGCTGCACTGACCACTCAGTTCCCTGGTTCCCGTTAAGGGAAGAAAGCATCCATGTTTTCTTAAGGTGTCTTTAAAGCATTAAAAAGTCTCTGGAGGTGGGAAGGGGAAGGTAAAACCCCTCTGTGGAAGTAGTGCTCTTAATGGCCTTCACTCCGTGGGCAATGCCCAGCACTGAGTGTCACCCCCTTCTTTTGTCCCAATGACAAAGCCACACTGTGGGGTTAAGGGTTGCTACTGGAATGTGGGCCCAGTCAGCACCTTCCTGCTGACTCAGGGTTACTGAGGGTGTGCTGGCATTCTGGGCCTGCCAGGCTGAGGGAAAAACACCTTTCCTGGGTCTTTTTTGGGACTGACTCTAATTGTATTTCCTTTCACTGCCCAAGCGGGCTTCTCTCCCTTGTGCCTCCCATCCTATGCAACAGAAATCACAGGGCATGATTAAGTAAATGCACAATCTGTGGTGTTTGATCCACGTGTGTCATGGTGGCAGCCAGATGAGTGGGGGTTTCCATGTGTGTGCTTTCTTGCAAAAGTTTGGGAAAAAATCAATTTGCACAGTCAGGACAACTCTCAGTGCAGAATTCCTGCGTAAAGGCAAGGTGGCCTGATGCCACCAGAGCATCTTCATCCCAGGGCCAGAGCCTGCTGGATGCCAAGCCTGTAGGGCAGGTGTGCTGAGGGATGGCACACTGCAGGTGCCCCCCCCAGCCTAGCCCAGCAGGAATGTGCCCAGCAGCTTTCCCTCAAAGGAAACATGAGGAAAACATCTTGTTTTAGAGAGATATTTAATATGTTTTTCATATTTGGAAGGCAGTTAATGTCTGGGAATGTCCTTTTGCTCCCTGGCTAGCATGATTAATGTTACTTTTGATCTTTTTTTAAAAAAAATTCAGAGTAAAAGTGATTTATTTGCAAGGAAAGCAACAGCAATTATTTACTCTGTATTCATGGTTAAAATTGCTTTCTTTTAAACATTATTTTTGGGAGGGTAAAAGTTCTTAAAAATAAACATGGTTCAAATTATTTTTAGATTAAAATACTTTATGGAAGGAGAGCTGAGTTTTAGTGTTTGAGCATTAAACCAGGTAGTTAAGTCTTTGGGGAAAACACAGATGTAGAAAGGCCAAGCAAAAATGTGCTTTCAACTACCTGGAGCTAATTACACGGAGTGGCAAATGAGGATTCTGATGAGGATGCTCCTGGGTTGGGTGGTTGTGCCCAGGTGGGCTGGTTCCTGCCAGCCCTGTGCTGGGGCTGCACGTGTGTGGGGCCATCTGGGCTGGTGGGCACGGGGATTGGGGACAGGGACTGGGCATGGGGATTGGGCATGGGGACAGGGCACGGGGACTGGCACAGTTAAAAGCCCAAAGTGAAATGTGTCCCCCCAGCTGGGGCAGAGACTCCTGAGAATGGTTCTGCAGGACTTGTGTGTATTAAAGCCTGTGGAGCAAATCACAATGGACTCATTCCCAGTTGGGGCTCTCCAGGCTTTCTCACCTCTGTCGTGACTTGATAATACAGAAAGTGGTTTGTGCTTCACATCCCTTTTCATAACCTCACAGCACTTGGCTGCAAAATCCCTTGGGGTGGTGTTGTTCTGGATGCAGGAGCTCAGGCTTGACTGAAGGAGTTTTATCGTTTCCTCTGCTGTGGCCGATGCAATTAGGGGAGCTTGGTCTAATTAGCACTATGTGACAAAGGGACGTGGCCAGAGCAAGCCCAGTTACTGAGCCATGACTCACTTCTGCACATGGAGTAGCCCATGACTCACTCGTGTGTCACTCTGTGATACCACCCTTCATCTACAAGGCTGCACTGTTGAACATCTGATGATTTTGATTTGCCTCCTTGGAACTGCCTTGGCACAAGGGTATCCAGGATGAGCCTGTTGATAGCAGCTCCTTGAGATACTGGAAAGTTTCCTTGTGGGTGATGCACAGTGCTCTCCAAACTGAACATCTAGACTGCAGCAGAGATGTGTTGTGGTTGAATCATCCTCACTTTGAGCCGTCCCCATCACACACCTGAGTGGTTGGCTTTTGTTCTCAGTGTGCACTTCACTCCCAGAGTGCTTTGATTAATGCAAGTGACTCCTGCAGGGTAATGTTTTCTGTGTCAGGATGCTGAGAGTCCAAACCTTTCATCTCACCTACTTTGATACAGTTTTTGTTTTTTTATGTTAGTGTACAAGACATAACTCCACTCATAACAAGTTTATGCACCTAAAACTACCCTATTCCTAAGGGGAATCTAGATTGCCATTAGGTGTTGGAACAATTCTCTGAAAAATAGTCAATACATTTCTGCTCTTCCTCAAGTGCCTCAGTATTTGACAGCTGGTTCCTCTGATGGGTTTTTTGTGTTTTGTTCTGTTTTTTTATTTTTTAATTATCTATATTCCCACTTTTGGGCAGGTAGTCCACTGGTCTCTCCCAAGCTGCTTCAGCACCACAGATGTGAATCATCTGCTTCAACTCCACAGTGAGCTGAGAAATATCTCCTCATGAGTGCAAAGAGTTGTGAACACTGTAAATGAGAGCAGCAACAGCAGAGATATAGGAAACAGATGCTGTGGCTTCCGGTTGGAAATTCAGTGACTGTTCTGGCAAAATACTTTAGACTTATTAGATGGAAAAAGGTGCTACAAACCCACACAAACCTGTCAGACTTGAACACTGCAGCCTTAAATTGTGGTGGTTACCATGCTGGCTCACGAGCCATAGAAACTTGAAGTATGTTGTGAGAATCTTGTCTTGAATTTGGTCAGAACATGCTCTCAGTGAGTGGCAAAATCACTTGAAGGAAATATCCTTTATACCACAGAATCCCAGAATGGTTTGGGTTGGGAAGGGACCTTAAAGCTCATCCAGTCCCACCAGCAGGGACACCTTCCATTATCCCAGGGTGCTCCAAGCCCCGTCCAAGCTGGCCTTGGACACTTCCAGGGATCCAGGGGCAGACACAGCTTCCCTGTGCAACCTGTGCCAGGGCCTCACCTCCCTCATAGCCAGGAATTTCTTCCCAATATCCCATCTAACCCTGCCCTCTGGCAGAGTGAAGTCATTCTCCCGTGTCCTGTCATTCCTTGTAAATAGTCTCTATCTTTCTTGGAGGCTCCTTCAGGTACTGGAAGGGCAGAAAGAGAAAAAAACTTTCCTTACCAGGTGATGGAATTGTACCCACCTGGGTTTGCTAAGTCTCAGGTAGTTTTTGGGATGCTGAGTTGTGGTCAGTACTGGTGAATGTAAGTGATGTGGTTTAGGGATTTTATGGCTGGTTCTTGCCAGTGTGTGTGGGTGTAAAAACAGACACTGTTGCACACACTACCTTTACGGAGTGTATAAACAGGGGTTTCATCTGCTTCCCATTTACTGGTACATTTTGTTGTCTTTGCCATGGGCATTTAAAACTGAGATGTTCTGAAGAGCCCTGCATGAAATTTTAAAGAGACTGGACCTTTCATCTGCACACCAGCAGGACACCAGACAGATGAACAAGAAAGAAAGAGAAATTGTTTTTGAAGCAATAGCAAAAAAATAACAGTAGAAGCAATTATTTTATCAAAGGTTTATTTTCTTTCTTGTTTTTTAAAGACCTTTCCTCGGTTGAAGTTAGCTACCTTCTTATGTATGTTTGATTTGTGGTTTTCACAAGGTCCAAATGGAAAATGTCAGCTGGAAGATGTGTATTGTTAATGAGCAATCACAATGGCCCCGGTGATTTCAGTGAATTTTGGTGCTCAGAGGATTGCAAAGCTCTTGTCTTCTATCCCCCAAACAGGAACACATTTCTCTCTCACATTTCACTCTGTTCCTTGACTATGGACAGACCTTTTCAAAGAGGAAGGATGGAGTTAGTCTTTGTTTGTCTTTGTTTGTAATGTTCTTGCTGGTAGTGACATAAATGGTGTTCCTTACAGCAAGGAGCTGGACTGTGATCCCTCAGTTGCCTCTGCCAGGCCATTAGGCAGTAATCTCCACTTAGGTTGCTTTGGCTTGTGTTGGTGGCCCGACTGTGAGAAGTTCAGTATCGCAGTAGTGGTTCCAGGTCCTTTCAAATCACTGCTGGTTTTGATCAGTTTTCCTTTTGCTGCCTGATCTCCTGCCTGCTGCTCCTCACCCTGCTGGAGATGTTCCCCCGGGGTGATGGAAGCTCCAGCTGGACCCTGTCTCTTGGCTGAGGTGGCACTGACTTGCTCCAGATGTGCAGGTGGGATGGTTTTGGTTTTGATATTGATGGTGCTCTGGTGGGAAGGAAAATAAAGCTCCTCTCCTTGTGTGTTTATCGTATGACACTCCAGGAGCAGACTGCAAATACCATGGGCTGCCCCAATAATTGACTTGGAGCACAGAAGGAGTTTGAGGAGAGAGCAAAGCCACTGGCTGTGACAGCCCTGAGTCATGAAAGTGATCCATGGGGTTGGGACCAACAGCTGGGCTGGGCTTTGCTCCCATGCTGATCAGAACAATGTCCTGGAGGAGCTTCACTGTGCAGAACATGCAAGACTGAAGACTCCGTGCTGGTGGCTTCTTCCAGGCTGAGGAAAACTCAGGGAAATCTAAAATATGAATAAACATATCTCATGTTCCTTGCTTTCAGATCTATAGATCTTGTGTTAATTAAATAGGGCAAGTGGACAGGAAAGGGGTTTGCACTGCCAGTAAATATTGGAACTGGAATCTTGTTTGAATTAGGGTGATGTCTGCTGGGTGAGAGACACCTACAGCCATATATAAGACCAAAGCTTCCAGCAGTCCATACTGACTTCCCTGAAAAGCATATTTATATCTTCCAGACCAGTAATTAATCACTCAGTAGGACTTTTTGGGACGTGAAGTCACAGAAGATCTTTTTGTACTGCCAGGAACCACAAAACATGGGCACAATTAAAACTCTGATTTAATTTATTACATAGAGGCAGGGAATGGGAATGTTCTAAGTGATGTTGACAGACCAACATTTCAGAACCACCTATTTTTTTAAATAGAAAACAAATGCTGGTCCTTACAAAAATTAAATTACATTAATAGCAGTTTTCTAATACACTGCTAAGAAAGAAAACCAAGTTTTGGCATTAATTAAGATGTGAAGAAGTGGTATAATTTTTAAAGAGAATGCATTTCAAAGTTGTCTGTTTATATAAAACAAAAAATACTGCCTTTTCTTGAAATGCACTTTAAAAGTGCACGGCTCTTTTGAAAAATTAAAAATAATTGCTGAAAAGTTTTTGTATGCTGATAATTTCCCTTTAGTTAATCTTGGGAGTCCCTGCAGCTCCTCTGGTGCCTTCATGTGCTGTTGTCCATTTCTTGGCCTGACACTTGGAAAAAGGTACCGAAACAGATGCACTGAAAATACACAAAGGGAATTAAATAAATGAAAAATTAATCTTATGGTGACAGATTAAAAAAAAATCAACTCAAATAACTCTTCTGTTATCAGAAAGGCACTAAAGAGGTGGTTGAACTTGGTCAATAAGTGCCTACATGGGCAAAAAGAATTAGCAAATAGAGAGCTCTTAAGAGTAGAAGAAAAAAATACAGAGATTTAGTGAATTGAATTAAAGGTAGACAAAAATTTGACTAGAAATAATGTACATGTTAATCAGGGAAGGTGATTAATCACTGGAACAACTTAATGGCTGTTATGGTGGATATTATAGCATCAAGAGCAGATGATTTTCTAAACCTGTAGTTCAAGTGCAACTATTGAGTTTTAAACTGGAAGAAATACAGAAAATTCCAGTGGCCTGTATTATGCAAAGTATTGGATCAAATAATCACATTATCTTGAGTCCAGAGAATTAACAAGGCACTTTTGTTTCTGAATAAACACGACCTCTAATAATTTCCTTTTTCTTGAACAACTCAGTCCTACCAGCTTGAGTTTTTCATGATGTTTTAGTCCATCATCGCAAATTGTCTGAACAGGGATTTCTTCAGTGGTGAAACAAAGAAAATTAATGTGAGGAACTGTCAGGAAAATATAATTTAAAAAAATTCTTGGTGTTTCTGCCTTTTTGCATATGCCTATCTGTTCTTCTCTTAAATCTCCCATGCTTTATGTGGCGGTGGCACCCCGTGTCACATGTGGTGTGATACAGAGTGACACTCCCAGCTCTAATTCTGCTGCCTTCTGTGCATGTCATAACATTGGCTTGTGTGTTTTATTATTTGGTGTTTACCACAGCTGTGTGAGAACGTTGTGTTAGGGTAGCCATGGGATAAACCACAAGGAGCTGGGAGGAGTGACAATGGAGAGAAAGGGTTTAATATTAATAAACTGCATGTAAACCTGTGCTGGTAAAAATCCTCCTCTGGCTGAGCTGTGCTGCAATGCCAAGTGAACCCAGTGAGTTACAAAGATGTGACCCCAGAGGGGCTCAGCTCTCACCCTCAGTCAGAGGGGGCCTTTTGGAAGTGACACTGAAGGTTATCTTGGGAGAGCTTTCCAAGCTGGTGTTACATTTCAAGTGCAGAGAAATCAATGGATGGATGGAAAGGTAGTCACAGAAATTAAATGTGGGTCACCATCTGCATAAGCAGAGGTTTTCATCCCTCTGGTGCTGAGATGAGACCAGGCTCATGGAAGCCAACAGGAGAAGCTCGTGGTGCTTTCAGCTGCCCAAAGATGATTTGAGCTGCGCTGGGAATGCTGGAGCTCAGGGAGCAGAGGATAACCCAGGACGATCGTAGCACTGCCCTTTGGGTGCCAACACGAACAAATCTGGCACAGAGGAATGAATGGATGAAGTAATGGCACCTGACTGTACGGATCAATCAAATGTGATAAAAAAGAGTAAATTTTTTTAAACCATAAAAATAATTGAGTTTGCAGAGCAAATTTGTCTGCAGTTTAAGGCTATTTTAAAATAACACGTACAGAGATCTTTCCACTGGAGTTTGAAGGACTCTTTCATTTCTGAACTGGCCAGATACAGTTCAAAATATGTAGGAGAAACCACAAACAGATTTTCAAACCTGTTCCAGGACAAGTGAAATTTGGGTATGATTTACAGGATTCCTGGGGGGATACTTCACAGTGAACGTCTCTGTTTCTTCTGGGACTTTAGAAGCATTTGTTATCCGTGTTTCCGTGTTTTAAGGAGCAGGTATTATCCCATGTACTGGTACCAAATGGTTTCGTCCTGGACTGGGAAGAGTTTTATTGCGCTGTTGATGTTGGGGTCGGGAGGCCAGGGGACACCTGTTTGTTTGGCTCTCGGAAGAACTCCGTCCCTTGATGGATTTTAGATTTATTCACACACTGGAGATTGCAGATGACAGTTTCTCAGACTTTCTTTTGAGATTCATGGTTTGCAAAGGTTTTTTTCTTAATGAGCTGTTAATTCATAACAGTATTCACCAGCGATGTAAAATAGCCGTCTGGTGCTTTCCAAGCTGGTTTGCATTGTGCTGGAGTTTGCAATTTCTAAAAGAAAAGGATTTATTTCCTCCTGAGATTTATTTTTTAAATCACAAAGTTTCATCAGGAAAATTTTAAAAACTTGTTTGTGCTTAAGATTTGCCCAAATATGTGCAACATCTGCCCTTGGTGCCCATCATTGTGTTTTTGTAAATTAATTCTCTAACATCTAAGCCCCCAACTCTGATCCTTCAGAGCCCCAGTAGTGTCACCATGTCGTTCAGGTCTAGCACAGCTCCTTCTGCTCCCTTACAGACTTGCTCTGAAAACTCCTGGACACTCTGATGCATAAGCTCATGGATGCACAAAGCTGGCATTTAAAACATCTTTCGGCATGAAATCCATTTTCTCCATCCCTGGAAGTGTCCAAGGCCAATTTGGACAGGACATGGAGTAACCTGGTCTAGTGGAAGATGTCCCCTTGCAGTCACTCTCATAGTAAGGTACAATGAAGAGCCGTCCTGCCTAATATTTCAGTTTTTCCTGTTCAAACATTTTACTCCATTTTGCTTCTGAGCAATACCAAACCCTGAAATAACTTCATAATTATTTTCTGCAGTGGTGTGGAAATAAAACCGAAATGAGAAGTTAACAGTCAAAGAAAGCACCAGTTTGGTAGCTGGGTGAGGAATGAACGCTCGGGCACTGGAGGCTTGAGGATCACGTTGGCACTGCTCACGGTGACAGAGAATGCCACAGGGGATGCCATCAGCAGGAATGTCAGCATGGTGTCGGAATGATGGCATCAGTGGATGCCATCAGCAGGAATGTCGGCATGGTGTCGGAATGATGGCATCAGTGGATGGCATCAGTGGATGCCATCAGCAGGAATGTCAGCATGGTGTCGGAATGATGGCATCAGTGGATGGCATCAGTGGATGCCATCAGCAGGAATGTCAGCATGGTGTCGGAATGATGGCATCAGTGGATGCCATCTGCAGGAATGTCGGCATGGTGTCGGAATGATGGCATCAGTGGATGGCATCAGTGGATGGCATCAGTGGATGCCATCAGCAGGAATGTCAGCATGGTGTCGGAATGATGGCATCAGTGGATGCCATCAGTGGATGCCATCAGCAGGAATGTCAGCATGCCGCAATCCCGACACGTGTAGCAGGTGCCCGAGCCAGCCGCTGCTGCCAGCTCGGCTTTCCCAGCGGCTGGGACAGGAGTGAGAGGGGAGCAGCGGCCGTGCCCGCGGGGACCCGCTGCCAGCGGCTCGGGAGGGCACCGCGTCCCCCGGGCGCGCGCGGCGGGGGGAGCCCGGCAGCGGACATCAAAGATGAACAGAAATAAGAAAGAAGCCAGAGATAAAAAGGACCATAAGGCTGGAACAGTCTGTGGAGATATCCCATGTTTATAGCGGGGTCTGGGGGAATAATGGGTGTTTATAAATGAGTTCAAGGGGATAATGTGTATTGAAATATGAGTCCGGAGGGAGAGTACGTATTCAAAAACTATCTACTGTATATAGCATAATAATCCCAGTATTTCATAAGCTCGTAGGAAAGTATTAAATAAAAATAAATTACAAATGTCTGTGGCTTGATTGCAAATCATTTCAGAGCAAAGGGAAAGAAAGTCCTTTGCAAAATGTGGAAACCATCTTGTGTTATACAGCACCAGAAAAAAAACCCCTAATTGTAAAAAGTAAATGTCAGTTACAGTTATTACAGTGGCCATGTTGTTTCCAATAACAATTTGGCATTTTATTTAGTCTGTAACAATCTACAATTTAAATTTAAAATAAAGATTTTTCTTTTATTTCCCTCTGAAGTTGTGTGCCAAGCACAGCAGAGCAGAATGTAACATCTGTTGATGATTAAAACAAGCTTTCCTATGGGCCCTGAATACAAAGTAAACATGGATTTTATCCATAGTCAACAGCATTTACAAATGTAAGGGGAGGAAGCTACTGAGTTTTTGAAGAATGAGCTGTGAGAGAGGAAATATAAGACCGGGGACGGCAGATGGCGATAATTAGTTCCATATAGTGAAAGGCTTCTATTAAAAAATAAAGAGGACAGAGTCCTGGATTATGCTGCTGGTTTATTAAAGGCCCTTTCTTTGCCATCAGCCCCTGTGCACGCCTCTCTGGGTTGGGATGGGTGGGCACAGCTCGTGTCCGTGGGTGCTGGCGGCTGGCACGGGGTGCGGCCACTCAAAATACGGAATTTCCAAGCTTTTCCACGTGCACTGCTACAATCACTCTGCTGGCAGGAGGCAGAATTCAGGAGGAATTTATTACATGGACCTATAGGCTAGTAATCTTACATTTTATTCTGGTTTAATTTAGATTTAGGGGCAGGGTATCCAAAGTTGAAGGCTACTGAACTTGGTGATGACCCTTCTCTGCTGCTTCTGCCCAGTTCAGTCACTCAGTGCATGGTCCCACCTCAGGCTCACCTCTCCTCACTGACAGCTGCTGCATTTTATCTCTTACCAGAGGACTGTGCCTCTACTCCACGTTTCTTGTATGGTTTGTGTGTTCTCACTTCACTGGGTTTCACCATATTGCTCCATCCCTGGCAGTGCCCAAGGCCAGGTTGGACAGGGCTTGGAGCAGCCTGGGATAGTGGAAGGTGTCCCTGCCATGGCAGAGGGTGGGACAGGATGGGTTTTAAGGTCCCTTCCAACCTAAACCATTCTGGGATTCTGTAGTTAAAGAACTAATTATTACTGCTGGAACCATTTCATTTCATTTCATTTCATTTCATAGGGCTTTTGCTTAGCCTGTTTGCATGGTTTTGTCTTGCTTTAATTTTTTTTCCCCCTAGTTATACATAGAGTATATTAAGTGAAGTGTCAAAGTGAATTCCAATTTGCTGAGATTTACCTGCTTCCCAGGGAGAGGACAGCCCTCCTCCAGCTCCTGGGGCCTGAGCCAGCCCCAAGCTTGCACAAGAGTTTTTTTGACTCTTCTTTCCAATCTGGGCTGGTTTCAGTTTGCTATAAAAGTCTCCTTTTTCCTTGAGTTTTTTTTTTTTTTTTTTGAAAGTATTTTGTAGCATTCCAGTTCATATGTTATTTTGGAATTCATTTCAGTTTTTAATTGCAACTTCTTCTTTCCTCACTTCCACCCTCCTTCAATTTTCTTTCCAACTGGAAGCTGTTGTAGCCGAGCTCTCGCGCAGGCAGCCGTGCGAGTGCCTTTGTAGCCCTGCACAAACACACTGAGTGTTAATCTGGCACTCGCTTGCTTTCTTCCCTTTCCCTTCCGTCATTTTATAATTACCTCAGGTGGTAACAGCTCTTAAGAGCCTCGTCTGTCACCCTGGAACCAAATGCCTTTCATTGAAAATTAAGGAGAGGCTTCAAAAGTTTTGAGTTCTTTCAGCAATGAAATATACTGGTCCTGCAGCAGAAAGAGTGCTTTGCTGCTGGATCCCATTACAGCGGTGTGCCGGCTGCTGGAGTGCTGCTGTGCTCAGGAGGGAGCAGGAACACTGCGGGCTTGTGCTCGCTCTCACTGCCACAGCTGCCAGCGCTGCTTGCCTGGGGAGGGGCCCAGGGGACTTGCAGGGCTTTGTCAAGGTGGGCACCCATCCCCACCTGGCAGCAAAGGTGTTAGGAAAGCACAGCCCCTGGCCCTGCTCGTTCCCAGGTGTCAGTGGAACCGTCTCCTTAGTGGTCCATCTGGACATGTGAACTGTCACAGTGACGGTGGGAAGGGGCTGAGCGAGGAGGGGGTTGGGACAGGATGGAAATGGAAGCAAATCATCCCCATGACACCAAATGCATGCATTAAATTTAATGAAATCCCTCCCTGTGGCACAGGGTGCCCAGAGCAGCTGTGGCTACCCCATCCCTGGAAGCATCCAAGGCCAGGCTGGATGGGGCTTGGAGCAACCTGGGCTAGTGAAAGATGTCCCTGCCCATGACAGGGGGTGGCATGGAAAAAGCTTTAATGTCCCTTTCCAACCAAAACCATCCTGTGATCCTGTGATTCTGATTTAAATTTAAAATGCAAAAAGAAAAACTGCATGGAAATCAAAATCACTTTAAAATTGCTGAAAGAATGAACAGGAAGAGTTTTAGGCAAAATAAAACCAGCTCAAACCATAATAAGTGTCCAGATCTGCTGAGACATATGTTTTGGGCAGTTTTCCTAAACTCATAGCTTTAGCAGAGTCTTCAGGTAACAGATTTTATATTTAAATGTCCAACTTCAAAGCAAAATGACAGCAGAAGCAGCCTTGCTTTTATTTTTAATTAAAAATTCAAAAGCATTACCTGAGTGGACCCCAAAAGTTAAAAAGCAGAAGGCAAATAAAATGTTATGTCTCTTAATGCCTTTGAAGTTGAATCTTACAATTGCTGGATCTCGTTTTGTGGGGGTTTGTGCCTGTTTGGGAGTGGGTGTCTTGTGTCAGGCTGGTGGTGAAGGGGATGAATGAAGGCATGGAGATTGCAGAGGAGTTTTTATTTTTTATTATTGAATAATTTACAGATAGGCTGGCAATAGTGGGTGCAGTGAAAGTGCTGTGGTTTAAATTACTATATAACCTTGCAGCATCAGAAAATGCTCTTAAATAAGAAAACCCAGCCACAGCTCAGCCCTTGCTGAGTTTTGCCTCCTCTCCCGTCCAGCAAGGGCATGGCTCACCATGGTACCCACACTTGGTGTTTGCAGGGCTTCTCTGGCTGCCCCAAAGCTTTCCCTGTTTTCCAGGCAGTAGTGAATGGCTTTGGAGGCCCAGATGAGTATTGCACCTTTCCAGCAGGTGATTATCCTTCCTCTGCTGCCCACAGGCGAGGCTGCTGCAGAGCCGAGTGCCAGCCCAGGCTCCCTGTCCCGTTACAGAGTGCTACCTGGGGGTAGCAGACTCGCTCTGCCTTGCCTTTCAAATAAGCAGCTTAATCATTCTCTGCTTGCCATTAACATTTTGAGCTGGTCACTTCTTGTAAATCTGTGCAAGGAGAATTTAACTTCAAGAAAATTTTGGCTCGAGTTGGGTTTACCTGAGCAAGTGGAAGCTCAGCTCTCTGGCTCCATCAGCTCCAGTCCCCTGCGAGTGAGCATCACTCCTCTGCTCCTCTGGAAGCTCAGGCAGGAGTGAGCCAAGGACCAGCCCTGGCCTCCTTTAGTAAAAGCCATTATATCAGCTTCTGCACCAATTGGAGTCTGGCCATAATGTGGGATGGGAACACCTTGTAACACTTACAGATGAGCCCTGCTTTCAGTGGATCGAGGCCAAACTTCTGTTTGGCTTCTTGTTTTCTCGGCGGGACTGGCTGCGGTGTCGCGCAGCGTTTGTGGTCCGCGGGGCGGCCGAGGCGGTAGCGGTGGCTGTGAGGAGTGTCTTTGGGGAAGCTTCCCTACTGCTATTAGGTGATAAAGCTCCAGTTTTCTAAGGTTTTGCCAGATGTTTCTGTCAGTGGTGCAACCCAGTACTCCGAGGTCTGCTTGAGATTGGAACAATTTGCCCAGAGAGGCCGTGGAGTCTCCCTCCCTGAGATATCCCAGAACCATCTGGATGCAATCCTGTGCCCCATGCTCTGGGATGACCCTGCTAGAGCAGCGAGGCTGGACCAGATGACCCGCTGTGGTCCCTGCCCCATCCTGTGATTCAGTGAGGGGATCAGCCTAAGTCAAGGATGGCATTTAATGTTGGGAAGTGGCTCTCTGTGCTGGTGAGGGTCTGGTTGGGCTGTGATAACCCCCGTGCTGTCTGATGGCCATATCTTAGCCTCTGCACTGGGGACAGTCACCTGCTGTCACTGGTCACCTGGGGCCAGGGCAGGGAACATCCTGGAGGATTTTGCTGCATGGAACAGCCCTGTTTGCCCAAAGGCTCTGACTCTGAGTCAGTCAATTGAAACAACACTATGAAACCTAGAAAAAAAAAAATCAATGTTTGCTCAACAAGACTCTGTACAAAACATTTGTGACTTGAGTTAATTTTATTCCCATCCTCTAATATTTTATTGATCAAATTCTATATTAACTTCCCCGACTTTCTGCTGAGATTGATGTCAGGTTAAGTAACCTGTAGTTACAAGTCCTGCTTGCTCTGGTTGAGTGTGGACATAATCTACAGCATTTCCGGAGTTCCAGGATTTTCCTGCTCTGGTAACTTTTCTCCATTCCTATTGACAGATTAGGGATCTCTCCTGGCAATTCTCTTACAGTGTAGGAGCACAAGGCACCCAGAGGCTGTTTGACTTTAGATTGCTTAATGCTCCCTGAGCCTAGAAATTCTCTGATGGGTTTGCGGTCTTCATCTGATTTGAGTGCACTGGCTGAGCTTCCTAACAAAATGTTTATTGACCACTTCTGCCCTGTCTGCTTCTTTATTAATAATATAATCATATCCACCCAACAATAAACCAGTTCTTGGAATTTCTTTTGGTCCTAATATACCGAATACATTCCTTGCTGTCCAAAGTCTGGGCAGCTGAGACTTTGATATCTGCCGCCTTCTGTCAGTGACTGACACCTCAAACATCCACAACTCTATTAAGTCCTGTTTCTTTTCTGTCCTTGTAACATAAGGAGGTATAACAAAAGACGTACCTTGTAACAAAAGTTGGTCTAGAGCAGATATTGGCAAAGGCAGTTTGGAGATGCTGACATTCCATGGATGCACATATCCATGGAGGCTTTTCCCTACCCATCTCCAGGGTCTGCTCACAGGATGTGCCAATCCAAGAACCCCCTCCTCTCCTTGAGGTATTCAGTAGCCTGGGATTGGGCATCTCTGAAGGCCTTACAAAAAGGGCATAGTCAACACCTGCTTTTGCCTTAAGCCACCTGTTGTAATACTAAAGTTTATTTCTGAAAATAGAGATTTCTTGTAGTTGAGCCTAAGCTGGGACAAACTGCTGGGAAACAGAGACCATTCACTCCACATTTAAGCAAAACTCCTACAGTCTTGTGTTCACTGCTCCTGCAGTCAATGCAGATGTCCAGAACAAACAATTATATGACCACTTGCCAAAAAATTGCCTTACAGCAACTTAAACTAATCAGCTGTCGGCAGCTTTTGAGGGTCTGTTGTTTCTGTAGCTCAGCTGGGCTGTGAGGCACATAAAACAGGGACTTGGGCAAGAACTCTCCCTTGGGACGGTTTTTGTAACAGATTGCCAAGATGGCAATCACCCTTTGGATGATATTTTTTCCCCCACAACAAAACGCCTGCCTTTGGGTTGCTGGATGCTGCTGAGATGTCCATAACCATTTGATGTTCCCACCAGTCCCAAATGCCAAATGTGCAGAGATTCCTGTGGGCACCTGACAGCACATAGATTTTTTTGATATTGCATGGGTGGAAGCTTAACTTTTTTATCTTGAGAAACCTGTACATGGATATGAATGGAAACTGCCTCTGCAACTCCCGGGATCCCCATGGGGTTCACACTTCACTCCCTACTGCAGCACCCTCCTTCTTGGGATTTCAGATGTTTTGACCACAATTTTGCATCCCAGGCCCAGATGCTGGGTGGCAGCAGCACTTTGTCTGCACAGTAACTCCCAGAGAGGTCCCAAGTGCGGTCAGCCTGTGGGAGAGCAGTGCCCAGAGGAGCTGCAGGGCAGCGGGGGAGCAGTCGGGCTCCCCAGGAGGCTCCTGTTGGACCTGACCCGTCACAAGCAATGAGGCTGCAGAGGGAAATGCTGCACATCTGGCAGCCTGCTCTGGAGCTGTCTGGTGTAAAACAAAGCCAAATGCTCGTAAACTTACAAGACCACATTGATAAAACGCTGATATCAAGATTTATTAATGTGTTCTCTGCTCCGCCCCGGCCTCGACGCTCCCGACAGGTCAATCAGGCCAGGGCTGCTCAAAGGCACCACGGCAGCAGGTGACGGTGACAGCAGCGCTCATGGCACAGCCCGTGCCTGTGGGGCTGGGGGAACACTGATCTTTTGCATTGCACCTGGCCAGTCACTCTTGCACTTGTTGTTCTGGGGTATCTGTATGGTAAACGGGTGGGAAAACGTCTCCACTGAGTGCCAGCGAGCTCCCAGCTGACGAGACGGAAACGGTGATGAAAGTGTTTTCTGCACTTGCTTCATTTCAGGCCGTGAGCTGTTAACACGCTGTTGTGATACATAATGAACGAGTTTCCTTTTCCAGTGAAGGAGAAGCTGGAGGTACCCCAGAGCAAGAAACTAACACCAAGTGTGTCTTAAGACACTTTCTGAGTGTGGGGGGCCCCTGTGGGCTCTGTGCTGCCCTGCCCTCTAGCATCAGGCTCTGCACAAGTGGTTTCTGTGCTCCTGACCTTGTTTTGGCATGTGCAGTGGCAAAAACCACCCCCTCAGAACTGGGCTAGAGAAAAAGAGAGAAAAAGGGTATTTGAGATAGAGGTTAAAGCACAGGGCCTTTTCCACATGTGTGTCCTTTGCCCAGCCCTCAGGGGTGGCCCTCAGAAGTTACTCTGAAAATTCTAAGGCCTGGAATGGGGGCCACGAGACACTTAGGAAAGGAGTTGTGCTGAGTGTCTATCCAGGATCAGCTGACCTGACTGGCACAAACCTGGGCATGTGCCCCAGGAGGGTCCGTGCCAGGCACTCCACTCCAAGGTGGGGGCAGGTCCCACCCAGGGCACAGTGTGTGTGTCCAGGTGGTGTCTGGGGACAGCTCTGCCCAGTGCCTGGGCAGGAGCACCGGTTCTGCCTGAATAAACATGCACCTTTGTGGGCTGGTGCTCTTCTCTGCTCCAGAGCAGCCCAGTATTCCCTTGCACACAGGCCCTGCTTTGTTCAAGTATTCATCCTCTGCCTGAATTATTTATTTATTCATTTTTTCCCCCCCTTCATTTTTCCTTCTGTCTTTCCCCTGCTGGTGCCAGATGAATTCCTGTTTCTCCAGCAGCTCAGCAGGGCAGGGATTAATGTGGCTGGAGCATGGCTGCAGCCATGCCGGGCAGTGGAGTGACTTCCTCCTGGGAAAAAAAAAAAAAAAAAAAAAGGAAAAA
>VYZP01019827.1:71125-92274 GCA_013400635.1 Hypocryptadius cinnamomeus
ACCAAAAAAAAAAAAAAAAAAAAGGAAAAGAAAAAGGAAAGTATCCAGCACTTATAAATAGGGGAAAAAAACTCTGGGTGCTTCTTGTTCCTTTTCACTACAGACCTGTTTCCAGTACCTCTGACCCCCTCAGAGAGGAAAGTATAATGGAAATCTTTAGCAGAAGATAAAACTGAGAGTGCAAATATCAAATTGTATTGAAAGAAACTGCAAGCTCTGAACCCAAAACCATGTAAACTTTGAGAGCTTGGCCGAGGCTGTCAATGCTGAGCCTGTTCTCACAGCTCTGGTTGTTCAAGGCCCAGGATGCAGGAGAAAGTGTCTCCTTTCCTGTTGTCCTTCTGCTAATGGCATGATGAATTCTGATTACACTGCAGTTGCACGCCGGCCCTGTGGAAGGCCACGATAACTATTTGGGACATCAGTTTTCCTTCTGCCAACTTTCAGGAGCATTTTATAGGATTAATATTCAATAAAACCCCCTTAACATTAAAAAAATGCTTAGTCCCCCAATTGTTATTAAATTCTTTTCCTGTGCCATAATGCGGCTGCTTTGATGTAAAGTCCTGCAGTTTCTGGAAGGAGCCGGCGTGATTACGCTAATGTGCAGTGCTCTTTCTGCTATTCCTATAGGGAAAATAAACCCCACATTAGTTCCATATTAGTACCTGACTTGGAGAAGTTAAAAAGTGCCAGAAAAAGGTTAACCAGAGTCAAGTACACATAAGAGAGCTGTGATTATTAGTGTTAGGGGAGCCATTTGAAAAAAACATTTCTGCTTTTACAGAAGAATTTATTGGTGTCTTTGCTTCTGGCTGCTTTATGCATTTTAATAAAGCAGTAGCAGCAATACCAGGGGGCAGTTGGTTGTGCCTAGTCCCAAGAAGGAGTTTCTGTGTGTGATATTGCCCCTTGTCCCCAGCCAGGGGCTGCCCTCCGTGTGGGGGGAGCCTGGGGACGAGCCTTCCATCTAGCACTGTCCAGGAGCTCACATTCCTGAATGCTGGTGGTGCAGGCTCTCCCACTGCCAGCACACTGAGGGGATCCTTCTGGACAGCCAGGGAAAAACCAAGGCAAGAATTGCTTTGTGTGTTAAAAGTGCTAAAAGTTATATCCAACCTACAAGCAGCTTTGGCAATTTCCCTGTCAAACGTCTGGGATTATTTGGAAAGCATGCTCTGTTGAAAGCAGCCCCAGTCTGAGATCCATCCCTGCAGTGGGGTGAAATGCTGGGTCTGGATGCAGCTGGGGCCAGAAAAGCCTTTTTAGTGGGAGAAACACTAAAATGCTTTTTGTGTGTGGGGAGGGTTTGTGCTTCCCTGGGGTACCCACTGACCTGGAGTAACAGTTCTTTGCTGTCATTTATCTGTGGAAATGTTACATTTTTTATTTCATCACAGAGATCTGTCATTTATTCATGGAAAACTCTGATGCTGTTTAACCTTCACACCTACAACTTAAATAACACAATTTAACCACCTCAGGGTGTGGGGAGGCCCTGGCACAGAGCAGCTGTGGATCCCTGGCAGCGTCCAAAGCCAGGCTGGATGGGGCTTGGAGCAACCTGGGCCAGTGGAAGGTGTCCCTGTCCATGGCAGGGGGTGGGACTGGATGGGCTTTAAGGTCCCTTCCAACCCAAAGTGGCTGGGGTTCTCTGGTTCTCTGATAATAAAAATTGGGGGTGCAGCCTGAGGGCCGTGTTTTGCTCAATGATCTACATTCCCTCTCTTCAGCTGTTTACCTTTCTGGAACTGTTTTGTGTGTTTTCACACAGGATTCTGCTGTGGGGATCCCATTGTCTGTTCCTGTAGCGCTGCTTTCTCAGCAGTGATAATTCCTCACAGGCTGTTTACAGTCCCATTCATCCATTTGGGGAGAGTGGGAAGATTTTGCTTTGTGGGCCCGTAAGCCCATGTGCACTCCCACATCTGGAAAGGCTCACGCCGTCTGTCGTGTTAGTGCACTGGGACAAGAATTCTGATGGAAACACTTAATTCTCAAAGCACTGCTGGATAATGATAAGTCCTTTGTGAAACGTGGATTTGCATTTAAGATTCTTTCCTGCTCCCATTGTCTGTGGGACATTTTACTCAGCTTCATTTCCACTGTCCCAAGTCTAAACTCCTAATCCCCTCTCCTGATGCTTCAGCTGGAGCTGATACTCCTCCGTTACTCCTTCATTTCCGTGGTTTTCAGAGCCCAGGCTCCGTCTCAGCCCTCTTCCCTTCCCCTGCAATCCTCGCCAGTTTTCTCCTGTTCTCCACTGCTGCTTCGCTGGGCTGTCCCATCTCGCAGCCCGCGATTCCCCGCTCCCGACCTGCTCACCATCAGAGCTCTCGCACTGCAGGTGCAGTGCCAGAGGTGCTCCCGGCCCTTGGCGTGGGTCAGGCACCAGGAGGAACACGAAAGGGCACGCTGGTAAATGCAGACCGTGTGCAGTGAGCCCAGGTCCCGGGAGCATCCCGCCGCCTCCCGGGTGTGGGAGCGATGCAGCAGGGAGCGAGGCTGGCAGAGGGAAGGAGGAGAGCGGCTCTTCTCCCTCCGGAGGGCAAGGCAGCAGTTCGGAACAACCTCGGAGAGTTTGCAAAACGTCTGCAAATTACAGAGTTGAAATTCATTTAGGAGAGACCCAAGCCTCCATATTTTTTCATTCCTTTATTTTCCCTCCCTGAGCACGGACTGGAGAGAAACTGGCAGGACAAACCAGCCCCTCTTCACAAAAGGCAGCCTGAAATCAAAGAGGGAAATAAACTGCTGGGTCCTTAATGATGGGCTGGAGGCAGCATTTTATTTCATACTTTGTCCCTGCAATTTCCCCCTTTGTTTTACAGGGTGTGACTTTACCAAAAATAGTCAAAGGAAGAAAATAAAATTGAAAACTTCTTGGAGCAAGCCAAGTTTTCCATGCTGAAAATCAATTATTGCCCAGTATTTTCAAGGCGAGACCCCCATGCTCTGGCATTAGGCCAGTTCACCCACCTTCACCTGCTTTGTACTTTATTCACAAGAGTCAAAGATCCTGACAATAAAACTCTTTATTTCAGGAGAGTTTTGAGTTTCAAGGCATTGCTGGTTCTTCTGGACAGAACTGCCAGCGGAGGAAAGTGACTTCTTCCCTTGCTCCATATGTTGTTCAGTGTGACCAACAAATACAATCATTCCATGAAATAGAAAGATCACTTTTGGAAGGAATTGCAAGGTGGCAGAATTAGACAGTGGCCATTTTAAAGGTTACTTTACTATGCCGGAGCTGCAAAAGATGGAAGTAATTTATTTCCTCTCAGTAATGTTCCTTTCTGGCCGAGCAATTTATCAGAAATGTTAATCCAACAGGCATAAGTGTGTATGTGGTGGGAGGAGGGAGGGGAGCAGAGGAAGGAGAGGGAGAAGGCATTTAAAATTAGCTTCGAAATACTGTACATCTCATTAAAAATGTAATCATGCATAAAATGAGATCAATGAAAATTTATCTAAAAGTGCAAGGAAAAGGCGTTTTCTGGTGTGATACTGGGTATAATAGTCTGGATTTTAATTTAGTCAGTTTGCAACAAAATTCCCTCCAGGCTAAATAAACCAGTTTCCCTCCCAGTTATTGTCTGGACAGCTAATTTTCTGCACCTTTCCTTCTAATACTCAACCTTATCTCTTGCTGGATAGAGGTTTCAATATACTGCAGAGTTTGTTTTCTTTACATTTTCTATTACTGCAATTTAATTTGCATGATAAATGATGAGAGGTAGAAAGATGATAAAAAGAAGCAGAACATTTCTTTATTAATTTTGTTTAAATTAGTGTAACTTTTCCCTGACTGTGCTTTTTACCCAGAAAGCCTATGTAGAAATTATTTTAAGTCTTCGTATTGCAGTTAGAAAACATTTAATACTTGACAATAAGCTCCTGCCTCCCCTTCCAGGATGCACATTCTTATTGTCGTGCTTTCTTCCTACTTTGTGCTGTGTCTTGTGGTACTTCTGGACCAGTTTGGTCACATCCCAAGGAGGCTCCAAAAGAGCTGGAGAGGGACTTTGGACAGGGGCCTGGAGTGCCAGGACAAGGGGGAATGGCTTCCCTGTGTCAGAGATAAATGGAACCTGTTGCTGGAGGGGACATCTCCTTGCTGCTGGCTGTTCAGTGCTTAGCTTGCTGTGGATTTGCAGCTTCCAGAGAGACTGGAGAAGATCTCCCTTCCTGCCAGGGAGCTACTTCAGAAGAACCTACGTCCGGGCTGTTTCTTGGGTCAGTCCTTGGCTTGGCCATCCATGCAGGAGTGGTGGCTGTTCTTTCTCCACAGCATTGCTCATGGAGGGCTCAGTTTTCCTTGTCGTGTGTGGCTCCATCAGTCTTGTCAGCCTCCTGCCCATCATGAAACCTGCAGCTATTCCTAGAGGTTCTCCCAGTTTCTTCTGTTGTGTGTCTTCCAAAGGCACCATTATATAAGGCTTCTAATATTAAAAATCCTTATTTTCCAGTTAAAATGAATACCGTGGCCATTACAGTGTGTTAATTGATGTCCTCCATGTCATGGGTAGATGTGATCCATCTGGAAGGATGCTTGTGTTATGATGTTTTCTTCTCCACCTTCCATGTCCAGAACAAAACTGGCTCCACTTTGCTCCCTGTGGTTTGTGCTGATGGTACCACCAGGCCGTGAACTTCCTTCATTTCATTCGTCCATTCCAAGTTGGTGCATTTTTTGATTGATGTACTTTAATACACTGGCCTGCAGGCTGTGATGTGTCAAATAACCTTTTAAAATCCAAACAGATTATGTCCCATGTTTTCTTCCTGTCTGGAGTCTGTGTTACCTCTTAAAAAAATTCCAGCAGATTTGTCAAACAAGATTTGCCCTTTATAAGACTCTGCTGGCAACTTTTTGTATCAGCTCACGTTTCTCCAGATGTTTTGTGATCTCATCACTTATTAATGTCTCCATAATTCTGTCTTCTGCTGAAGTTACAGTTATTACTGTTAATGTGGCTGTGAATGCCTTGTCTTTTGCTTCCTTACTGGACTGCATCCGATGACGTGGATCTGCTCAGGATGGGTTCGAAGCTTAAGGCAAAGAATCTTTTTTTGGTCTTAGATTTGAGGGATTTAGAAGTACCTCCATTTTCTTAATCTATTACTTTATTTCTGATATTTAATAATCTTGTCTAAAAGGAGTTGGGATATTTCCAATAGTACACGCTATGAAGGTCCCACACGTTTCCTATCTGTCCTCATTTCATAATCTCTCCTGCAAACATCATTCCAACTCCCAGAGTTAGACATATCTAATTCTTTTCTTCTTCTAGGCTGACTGGACTTTGACTCCTCCCTTCTTCCTCACACAGCCATTGCCACAGGACTGTGGCTGCCTCAGGTGCTTCTTGCAGGCAGATGAGACAGAAATGCCCCCACGTCACCATCCCTACAGAAGACCTGCCCTCTTGTTGGCTGCCAGCTGCCCATGCTGAGCAGGGCACTGGCCTTCCCTGGCTTTTTCATGGAGGCAGTGGAAACAGCAGGAACTCAATTTTGCTGTTCTTGTGGTCTTGAAAATATTTATTTCCGCAGAATTTCCAGAATGCTGTTTCAGAGCATGAACACTGTTTGTGCCTTCTATCTGTGCAGTCAGTGTGTGTAGGCAAAGACAGCCCCTGGAGAATCCACAGGAAGGTGGCACAAGATTTCCACTTGATTTCCTTCCTTCAGAAGTAATAAAACCCCATGGGGGAGCATGAGAACTTTTCCCAAAGCTGCCCCTGCTTTGGGGCTGCTGGAGTGGCTGAGAATGCCCATGCTGCAAAAATTTATGGGAAAGTCCTAAGCTCCATGAAGCGCGTGGAATTTGGATGGGATACAAGCCAGCCTCTCCATTACATGTCTACAGCTCCCTGCATATTTGTGATTATCCTTATGAATAATGTAAGCTCCTGCTTTCAGATGGGAGAGGCTTTGGGAAGGAGCTAGGGAATGAGTCTGAGTGCTGGTAATGAGCTCGGGAACCAGCAGTTTGTCACTGGATGGGGCAGTGCAGTCACACATAGAGCCAATAAAGTTCTTGGTAAAGGAGCAAAAATTCCTTTTCTTGCAGTCACCGCTTCTAGAACAATCTTTGATGTGTGTAAAACAAGGGGCAGGGTTGGTGAGGAAGTTGACACAGTGGTGTCATTATGCAGCTAAAAACCAGTAGCTCTTATTTCAAAATACTCTTGTCTGTGAAAGAGGATTTTCTCATGGCACTGACTCTTGAATCACTTATTTGCTGCTGTTGGACTTATTTTTAGAAGTATTTTATAAAAATTTAACCTTTTGATTCCCAGAAGAAGAAGAATCCTTCCTCCTCTTTCCAGGGAAAGAAATCCTTTACCTATACCCCTTGAATTTCTCTACCTGGGAAATCCAGCAGGCAGAAGATGCTGGAAGCCTTTTCAACACCTCTAATGGGTAAGATGTAATGACATTACATGGGCCTGGATCCAAAGGGTCTTTTGTGTGGAGGCATTTTGATTACTCCTCTATGCCACCTGAGAAAACTGTGCTGGAAGTTCCTCCATCAGCCTGTTCTCCCTGGGTGGAGCGTGGCAGTGGCTGGCTGTGGGTCGTCCATCAGCGACGTCACACGTGTCTGCAGAGCCACAGAATGAATAAAGAGAATTGTTCAAACAATTAGGCTAAAAGCAGAGCACAGAGGGAGGGTTTAATCTTTTCCTTGCTCTATCAGAACAGTTTTAAGGGATGGCTGCAGAAGAACATTTCCAGTGATTTTGCTGATGCTTGTGGTAGCTGCTGCTGACGCTTGGGCGCCAGTTACACTGAGTAGTCTCATTCCCTGTAGTTGGGAATGTGCTGACCCCACTGCTGAATTTTGGCTAAAATTTTCATTTGGTGGCTCCCCAGAAAGCTGTGGTTGAGATTAGGCTGGGAAATGCCAAGTTTTGTCCACTGAGAGCTCCACTGTTTACCTGCATAGAAATGTTTCTTCATCCCCAACCTTGTCTCCTTCCCACCACTGAGGAGGACTTGGCATTTGATCCAACAACTCCACACCAAAGGTGCAGGACCTGGGTTCTCTCTCCAGGAGCATATGTCCATGTGGGACAAGAATACTTTGCTCTGCAGGCTCCCAGACCTGCCCATTTCTCCTGCTGGAGCAATCCTGTGGCCTGGGAAGAGAAGGGAAGGGAAGGGAAGGGAAAGGTTGGCTTCTGCTTCTGATTCATCACTTTTATTGAACCTAAATTCTTTTGTTTTAATGCACACTTGATTGAGCCAGCATTTATCCAAATGGTTCTGGTTTGTAGGAAAAAGAGACAGTTGAAGAAAGAACAAATGAATCTAATGTAAATCAAATACTTAATGCTTTTATAGAAACTACAAAGCCTTAAATGTGTATTCCTAATGGTAATTTTACAAAACTCCACCAGGCATCTTCAAATGGAGGTGTGACAGTGATTGTTTCAGGCTGGAGATGGCTTTCCTTTCACATGCTAATCATCTGCTCATGGTGATATTTCCCAGCATCGTTGGAGTCAGCGAATTGAATAATTTATGGAATGAGTTTTGTTGTAAATTTATTGTGTCACAAGCAGGTTGTAATTTCACTAACAGTACACTTAAGTTATTAAGTAAAAAAAATAATGTGGCTGATAGGACGGTGCATTTGGAGGTTCTCTTGCTCCCTCCCCAACCAGTTCTCATCTTATATATTTTCAAACAGAGTATTTACCTAATTTTTATTCAGAATCCGATCTGAGAAAGAGAGCGAGAGAGGACATTAACATAAGTGGGTTTGCATTTGCACACTATTGTTGAATCTGGCAGTCGTAAACAAATTACAGAAGATTTTATACAGACAGAAATAGCATTCAAATGGCAGTGCTGCGGTGCGGCGCCGCCTTTGTTCCCTGTTTGTTTCTGAGGAATTGGCCTCAGCCACAAGTGATGGAGTGCTGAAGTTACAGGCAGATGTGCAGAGCGAAGTGCAGCCTCTGGCTTCCCCCGGCTCTGGCGCTGAGGTGTTTGGGAGCTGTTGGCAGGAAGGTGTTTCTGGCTGATGGCACAGCAAGGAGAGGCGAGGGCTGGGGCAGCACAGGGGCTTGGCCAGGGGCTCAGCCAGGCCTGTTCCCCAAAGGGAAGGGACTGGCTGCCCCGAGGGAGCCTGGAGAGCTTTACTGCTGCAGCTCGGGCAGAATTTTTGTACAACCTCTAAATGGCTCTTGTAGCATTTTAAAGCAGCTGTTGGAGCTGTATCCACTCGTTCTCCTTGGGCCCTGGGATGCTGGCTAAAGGCTGCCTTTGACGTGTGTTACAGACACAGGTGCTGCCTCACCGCAGGTGCCTCCAACGCCTGCCTGTCCTCCTCCAGGTGCTTTACTTTGTCCAGCCTCCTCTCCGTCCTCTGCCATCCCTTGGGGATCCTGGAATGAGCTGACTGTGCCTTTTCCACATCAGCTGCCCCCTGCAGCTGTAGAAGGTGGCAGCCTGGCTGTGGCCAGGGACCCTCGTGCATCCTGTGTTCCCAGAAGGACTTTGCCAGCTGGAAGCTTCATGGGGCTGCAACTTGTTGGAATGTGTAAATACCAGGAAAGGCTGAAGTGTTGAGATTGTTTATTTAATTGTTTCAATATGCCAATGTCAATACATATAATTACACAATATAAGCACAGTTAATTGCTTAAATGAACTAAATATTTTTTCATCCTAGTCTAAAATTGCAATCAAAAGTTCTCAGTGGGTGGCAGATTCAGAAAATAATTTCTCTCCTGTTTGGGCTTTAGTTTCAGTAGAATTCCCGTCTCTGGCTACTTTTCCTGCTCCTATAAATTGCACTTGGGAACATTTCTCTGTTTCATTCCTCAGCTGAAATTCCTCGTAGTAGGTCTGCATTGTAATTATGGTGGCACGTGTTAAATTTTTAATTTGATTTTCATTTGTCTATTCAATTGATATAATTGATGTGCATCTTTTCTCCCTCAGGATACAGGTTAATAACCTACTAACCTTGGAATGAAGGAATGATAAAAGGATCCCACACCAGGGTTTAAGGGACCAGTTATAATATATGTTTTCAGCTGTAGACTTATTTTTTGTCCTCTATAGCCTCCAGCATTTTGTACTTGCAAAGCTTTGACAGGCATTAAAAACACTGATTATTTTAATTTTAAGGAAAAGAACTGTTTACTCTGGACCTGCAAGGAGGATAGTTATATCCCCTGTTGTGAATATCTGGCAAAACAAAGAGGAAAAGTTTTACAAACATAGTCAGTTTCTGTTTATTTTCCCAGCAGGTGCTTGGTTGGTTTTGGTTTTGCACTTGTTCAAGCTGCAATGGTGACTTGCCAAACAAGTAATGCACAGCTACAGAAGGTGATGAAAGAGGCAAAGGAAATGTTTAGATAAGATCAAGGCATTTGCTCCCCGGGGAGGATCGTAGGTAACGCTGGAGCAGGACAAAGCGGAAAGGGATCACTTGGCAGGTTTATTCTCGGTGCCTGTTCTGAAGTGAAGTGGGTTCTTCCCATGGTCCTATATTAGCTGATCACCCTAAGAGCACGGCCCAAAGCCAAAGTTCCTGCTACAGGTGGAACTGGAAAGTCGAGCTGTTCTGCCCGCCCCAGGCCCAAGGAGAGCCAGAGGAGTTAGAGCTGGGATGCTGAACACGCTGGGAGAGCGCCCTGCGCCGTGCCCGCTCCCGGCTGGCCACCGGCAGCTCCGGGAGCTGCGGGCACCGGGCAGGACACGGCTGCCCGGGCTGCTCCTGGTTCCTGCTTCTCCGGGCACCCGGCACCCGGCAGGACACGGCTGCCCGGGCTGCTCCTGGTCCCTGCTGCTCCGGGCACCCGGCACCCGGCGGGACATGGCTGCCCGGGCTGCTCCTGGTTCCTGCTGCTCCGGGCACCCGGCACCCGGCAGGACACGGCTGCCCGGGCTCCTCCTGGTCCCTGATGCTCCGGGCACCCGGCAGGACACGGCTGCCCGGGCTGCTCCTGGTCCCTGATGCTCGGCGGGCTCCGCCCGGTGGCTGCACTTCTGCTGGGACACCCCAGCAAGTGTCGCCGGAGCTGACGCTGCACCCAGGCCGAGCAGGAAGGTTATTCTAGCAGAAAGAAACACTTTCTGCTGGTTACAGGGCTGGAAATGGAGCGATTAAATTAGCCAGCAATAAGTGCAGAATTAGCACATGGCTGACTCCACACTCTGCTGGATGATGCTGGAGGTCTCGGAGGAATAGCAGGGCTGGGAGGAGGGGGAAAGGGAACCGGCCCCAGCTCTTTTCTCACCTTCCCTCTGCCGAGGGACAATGTGTCCTGAGGGACTTTAGAGCCAAACACTTCATCAAAGTAAGAAAGTCGAGATGTTGGGAGAAATAACTTAAATGCTCCCAAATACATTAAATAAACATCCCAAGGCATCCAAATCTGATGCTTCAGGAAGTAATTGAGCTATCAGGTGCTAGGAGCTGGCAGGAGATGTGCCTTGGTAAGTTACCCAGCATCGGTGTGGGCTCTCCCCAGGCGCTCTGTGGAGGGCCTGGGGCTGACAGTGCGAGGGTGCTGCAGAGAGGCTGTGGGAATGTGGGGATCAGCAAAGGAGCTCAGCCTCCTGCAGCCAAACGGGAACTCACCTTGGTGGTGGTCCTGTTTAATCAACTGGGACTACTGGATAAACTGTCCCAAGAGAAATATTAAACTAACCAGCTTGTCCTGGGTTTTCTCATGGTGCCATTCCAGTACCTTCTGCGTGCAGGTCAGGGTTAAAGAGGGTCTGGGAAGAGCAGACATCCACGGCCTTTGGGCAGTGATGGGTAATGAGCACCAGGGACTTTCTAAAATGCTTCAGCTGGATTTGGAAATGAAAACTATTGAAGTTGTAACCCTCTCTTTAGGGAGCTGATTGACAACAAACAGCATTTCTGTATCTGGTAGGAAAGGTGGAGAATGGCAACATCCTGTGTTTGCTGGCCAGTGTAGTGGCGAGCTGCTTAAGACCTGAAAATGGGGATTGGGTTGATTAGATATAACCTGAACATTTATTCAATTTACTCCCAGCAATGAAAAAGCCTTTGCAGGTTGGAAATATGTGATGACAGAGAGAAACGTGCAAACTTCTCAGGCTCCATCCCAGCTCCCGCTCAGTGGTCATATCAACAAAGACCGAATAATTTGCATTTGAAATTATTATACTAAACATTATTAAGGAATATGTGCAGTCTTTACAGAAGGCAGCAGAATGAGCTCTAATGCCTTTATAAATACCTTCAGTGGCCTGTTCCTGTGGGGAGAAAATTGAGTTTTCTGTGGGAATGTCAAATCACAATATCTGGATGTGTGTGTAGAAAGCCTCATTTTTGAAGACATATGAGTAGAAAGTGCCCTTAAAAATTCCTGTGTGGTGTAATCCTGGGCAGTGTGCACAGCGAGAGGAAAGCTGCAGAGCTGAGCTGGGTGGTTCACAAGCCACAAAAAGGCTCAGCAGCATAAACAGTGCAAGATGGATGAGCTGCGTTGTAGGGGACGCCAGTGCAGCTCCCAAATTGAATCAGAGACTCTGGGATTTCAAACTAATGTGACTTTGTGCTGAGGGAAAGCACAGTCTGTTTTGTTCTGTTGGTTCATCCTCATCCCTGGCTGTAATGGTTCTTGCATCATCTAGAGGAAAGCCCCAGAATCTCAGAGGACACTGCTGCCCCATATAATCCTGCCCCAAAATGTGTCTCTTACTTTGCTCCAGTAGTAAAAGACTGACAGAAACCCTGGGGTACAAGATCTAATCACCTTTTAAACTTAATAGAGTTAATTAGGAAATCTTTTTTATTTAACCTGGCTGTGTTGGTGTCTGCAGTGACTTCCTTTGGGATACTCCAACAGGATGTGTTACAAAAATATGTTTTGTTTTGACCCTGTTGATCTGGGATATTGTTGAGTCTATAAACACATTAGGTTTTGCCTCTAGTATACATTTCCTTCTGCTTATTAACATTGATTTTCATTGCCAGCTGTGTTGCCGATTCCCCTTTTTCCTCGCTATCCTCTCCTGTGCTAATTAACTGTTACCTTTTCTACCAACCATATTAAAGAGCATAAACTTACTTTGTGCCAAGGGCACACAAAGCTTCCCACTATATGAGTGTTAAAAGGTGGGCACAGATTTAGGAATGCTGTGAAACCTCCTGGCTAAAGGTTCTGTAGACCAGGTTTTACTTGCTCCTTCTTTCATACAAGTTTCATACAAGTTTGGGGTGGGTGGTTTTTTTTTTTTTTTTTGCTTAGGGAGCTTCCAGAGCCCCTTTAATTCCTGAATTTTCTTATTTTCTTTTTGTCTTATGGTGGCATCAGGCAGGTGGACTTTGCTGATTTCAATTAAAAAACATCACCATTTTTTGTGTGACTTTCTGTGTGAACATGTGGCCCCAGCATTGGTGGTTATTGTCAAGGTCTCAGTAACAAGTTGATGGTTCCTGAGCTCACCCAGTTGGTGTTGGTTAATAGAATGTTAATGCTGGTTAATAGAAGGTTAATAGAATGAGTGACCCCTAAAGCCAAGAACCGCGAGGGGCAGGAGCCAGCCCCTGGCACCCACCCACACCCACACCCATCATCTTCTCCATCGTGTCAGTCCAACTGCTGGGTGCTGACCACAGCGTTCGAGCAACTCCAGGCTTTCGAGATGAAATCCCTAACTCAGAGTGCACCCAAAGCTGACAACCAACACGGCACAGAAAGCAAGAGACTTAATAACACACTGAGTCTCCTGCCACGTCCTAAGGCTTTTTTCTTCAATATTATTCAAAATTTAGGCACCTTTCATATTAATTAAATGGTAACTTTCTGTATCCCATGATCAAACTATTCAATAATGCTTGCTCAGAGCAATCAGAAATGACAAAAATAAAGTACTAATATAATTTTATTATGAATTATTCGATCCCTGGGGTTTCTATCATATTAAACAAAGAAACAAATTAACCAGTGACTGAATTAAGTGGAACTTGCATCACGTACAGACAATAGATTTTTTCATAGTTAAGCTGCTAGCTACTTTAATGCTTCAAGTCCAGTTTCCAAGTTTCCCCCTGAATTTCCTAGAAATTATCTTGCTGCTATGTATTGATGCAATACATCAATACATATTGATGCTGTTTTTTTTCATGGGAAATATGGTAAAGAAGACCAGAAGAGGAATTTTGAATGTATTAATTTCCATTTCCAGATCCATCCATTTATCCATCCATCCATCCTGTGCCTGCTGGCCATGCTGTGGCTCTGCAGTCCTTCTCCATCCATCCATCCATCCATCCATCCATCCATCCATCCATCCATCCATCCATTCATCCATCCATCCATCCATCCATCCATTCATTCATCATCCATCCATCCATCCCTCCATCCATCCATCCATCCCTCCATCCATCCCTCCATCCATCCATCCATCCATCCCTCCATCCATCCATCATCCATCCATCCATCCTTCCATCCATCCATCATCCATCCATCATCCATCCCTCCATCCATCCATCATCCATCCATCCATCCATCCCTCCATCCATCCATCATCCATCCATCCATCCATCCATCCATCCATCCATCCATCCCTCTATCCATCCCTCCCTCCATCCCTGCCTGGCCATGCCGTGGCTCTCAGCCCTCCTGGCAGTGATGCTCCACATCTGCTGCACCAAGGGGGTGAGACAGGGAACATTATTTAAGTCCCTCAGCTTTTAATACTGCAGCTCATCCTAATACATCATATCAGATGACTTTGGTCATGTATCTCTCTTTCTAAAAAAGATATTATTGTAACAGAAGGATTAATGAAAACTGGGTTGACTGAAATCCTGCCCATTCTGGTCAGCCTCTGGTTTCAGCAGTTGTTCAGTAATGGGCAGCCTCTTGCTCCTCACTATAAACATCTGGATGAGGAGGCTGAAAGAATTAAATTTTGTGCCTGAAAAATGACATATTGAGTAGCAGCTCTGCTTTCATCTCTGGGATCGTGTTTGGAGAAGAATCTGCGCAGAGGCTCAGCGTTAACATTCTTTAACTGCTCCTCAAATTACTAATGCTTCACGTTGCTTTAATCCATTCGGCTGTAATAGCTTTATTAGATTAAACTCCCCGCTGAGCGAGTGAGGAACAGTGGGATTATCACACTTCCCTTTGAACAGCCAGTAAAGACAAAATAAATGGTTAACAAAATAGAGCAAATTCAGTTTGCAGGTGAGCTGCAGTTCCCAGCCCCACGTGCTGTGGATGGGCTCCAAGCTTCCCTATTATTCCTTGCTTGAAAAATGCCTCTTTAGCAGCCTGAAGAAATTCCCGAGGTAAAAAAGAAGTCCTAATGGAATAAAAGTTCCTGTCTCCTTTAGATGTGTTGCTAATTGCATCATGCCCACTGCAGGGACAGTGTGAGGAAAACCTGAAACTTTATTTAAAACCCCCCTATTTTTAGCTTCATTTTTGCCAGAGCCGTAGGTGTGCCAGTAACAGCCTTTATTCAGTGTCTCCAGAGTGGGAACGCCTAATGACTGATTTTTTATTATTTTTTTAGCAAATCTAATTAACTATTTGAAGTATTCTGTTGAGAGGCTCACGGTTACTATACACAAGCAGTGGGTGGCTCTTCTAGAGTCTCTTAAAAACTCAGTTTCTTCTCAGCATTCTTCAAATCCTCGTCTGCTGGAGCAATTTGAATTTTGTTATTAGTGACTGCTGGAAATCATAATTCAATAAAGACTAACTCATTTAAAAATGCTCCATGCTGAGCGTGCATTAGGTAACTTGGGAAACTTTGGAGACACAGAAAAACATATACTAATATCCAGGTCTACACAGGAAATTGGTATGGCACTGAGCAGCTTGAAGGAGGCTTTTTGTATGTTTTTAAGAAGCTGCAGAAAGGTTGGAAGGAATGCAGTTTTTTTCTAGTAAATCTATTCCTTCCCTCTCCCCAGCATTTTTTTCCTAACACACTGGCACCCGTCCAAAGGAATTAGAGCCCTCAACATGCAGGGGACAGTGAAAATACGCACGATAAACTTTTCTGTAATCATTTCCTAGATAGGTAAGAAAGCCGTTGGGTTTCTCTTCCTGGACTCCACGTATGTCCCTTATTACTCGTCTCAGATGAGTTTGGCAGTCATAAGGATCTCTCCAGCCCCATCTCTCCTTATTCCCCTCATGGCCATAATCTTATGGCCATGGAATAAATAGTCCTGCCACAGGGGACGGGCCTCCTGCTTGGGTTTTTTAAGCCACATCTGCAGCTGCAGCTGGAGCAGGCTTGGCAAACTCCTGGCCTTGTGAAGGGATGTAATTTCCTAGCCCCGAATTCTCCTTCAGAGGATGCTGCACCGCCTCGTTCCTGCCCAGCGCTGTCCGGCAGCTGCCTCTGCCGTGCTTCATTTGCTGCTCGAGTTCACCCTAGGAAATACACAGGGGTATTTTTCCCCAATTTCTTTCCCCACGAGTTGTTTCATCTTTAGAATCACAACATTTCCTGCCAACATCAGAGGTTTTCATTCTTGTCTCCTCTCTCCCTTGTTCTTTCTAGCCATTTTCAGACTTATATAGCCCTTGTGTTTCTTACCCTCGCTTCCTTTCATCCCCCAGTCCTCTCGCAGAGCCTCCCTCGTTTCAATTCTCCACTTAGCTGGCCTTCAGAAAACAATTCCCGTCTTCCACCTGGTTTTCTTCCTTTGTTGCTCAGGGGTTTGATTTCGCCTCTCTTTGTCCGCTTTCCCCTTCTTGGGTTTTTTCTTTTTTTTCCCCTTCACCCTCTTTTTAAAATTGGAGAAAAGGATCAATATTATCCCCCCTCTCTGTTTGATAAGATAATGCTGGGTGAACACGGTGGCGATGGATTTGTTGTCACTGCAGAGAGGGAGGAGAAGGGGGGAAGGTCTGGCTGCAGGGGCAGGGCTGGGCCCTTGCAGTCTGGGTCAGGCTGGACCAGCCTGGATAAATATATGCAATTCTTCAGATAAAAATCTGGGACAAAGGCCTGGGTTCTTTGCCGAGGCAAAATGCCCAGGGAAACAAGGCGGTGTACGTCAGAGCACAGAGGCTGGTTTTAGGTTGTTTACCCAGGAGATAATTTAGGAAAGCCTGATGCGCAGGAATGTCCAGCATTACACCACAGCCTGGGCACGTCTTCTAGACTTTGTGTTCCCCCTGTGATCCGTGAAAGCTGGTGATCCAATGGCACTCAGCATCCCTGTGATGTACCCACCGAGCTCTGAAACCTGCCGTGAAGCAGAGCACGCCGGGCGAACCCAGCCTGTTTGTGGGTGGGTGCTGCACTGACCTGGAGAGGAGAAGGTTCTAGGGAGACCTCAGAGCCCCTTCCAGTGCCTAAGGGAGCTCCAAGAGAGCTGGAGAGGGACTTGGGACAAGGGTCTGGAGTGCCAGGGCACAGGGAATGGCTTCCACTGCCAGGCAGGATTAGATGGGATATTGGGAAGGAGTAGTTTCCTGTGAGGGTGGTGAGACCCTGGCACAGGGTGCCCAGAGCAGCTGTGGCTGCCCCATTCCTGACAGTGTCCAAGGCCAGGTAGGATGGGGCTGGGAGCACCCTGGGATAGTGGAGGGCATCCCTGCTCATGGCAGGGAGTGGAATGAGAAGAACTCTAAGGTCTGTTCCAACCCAAACCATTCTGGGATTCTGTGACTCCCAAAGCCTTTTAAAAACTTGTTTTGTTCTTTCTTCCTAATATTGTCGATGTGTGAAAAGTAGGTAATATTTCTTATGGAGAGAGCCGAGCCTCCCCCGTTCTTCTCCCTGTGCTCGAGATTCCCTCGTTCCCTGAGGCATCATCACACGTGTCACACTTGTCCCCGCAGCCCCCGGCCATCAGCGCTCCGCTCGGTCCGCCCGGGCGCAGCCGTGCCCGTGAGCGCGGTTACCCCCGGGGCGTTCCCGGCCGCCCGCCGCGGGGGCTGTGTGTTTACTGTGCGTTTACTGTGCGTTTATTCATCCCGTGTTGCTTCACCCGCGTTTGGCCCGGCCCGGCAGCGCCGCTTCCCGGGCCGAGGTTGCCCCCTGGTGCCCCCGCGCCAGCGCACAGCGCGGGCACGCGCAGGGCTGGGTGAGTGGGTGTGGGTGTGAGTGTGCCAGTGGGTGTGTGTGTGTGTGTGAATGTGCCAGTGTGTGAGTGTGCCTCTGTGTGTGTGTGTGTGTGTGTGTGTGTGCCAGTGGGTGTGTGTGTGTCTGCGTGTGTGAGGGGCACGAGGAAGGCACGCGCTGCTGTCCGTGAGGGGGCACGCGCTGCTGTCCGTGAGGGGGCACGCGCTGCTGTCCGTGAGGGGGCACGCGCTGCTGTCCGTGAGGGGGCACGCGCTGCTGTCCCTGAGGGGGCACGCGCTGCGCGCCGTGAGGGGGCACGCGCTGCTGTCCCTGAGGGGGCTCGCGCTGCTGTCCCTGAGGGGGCACGCGCTGCTGTCCGTGAGGGGGCTCGCGCTGCGCTCCGTGAGGGGGCACGCGCCGGCTCCGAGCCGCTGGAGCGGGCTCTGCGCCCTGGGAACTTGGCGCAGACGAAGAGTCGCTTAATTACAAATATCACCGACGTCTACTGCTTAAACATAATGATGGAAGGGATGGATGAACACGTTAAGGACGGGTCCTTTTCTCCAGGGAAGGAGAACTTCTGCAGGAAGGACCCGCCAGGGAAAGCCAGAGGCCCGCTGAGCGACGGCAGACGGAGGAGCCAGTGAAGGGGTCGTCTGCCCGCAGGAGAGACCCCAGCAGGTGTGTGTGATCTACTACAGGTCTTCTCTGTGTTCCACCCGCCTTTAGTAAGACTTGACTGAGGATTTGGTTCATTCAATGCACATATTAATTATTTAGGAATATCGAATGCACATCTTTAGGGAGCAGGGTTAATTGGGATAGTAGGAAGCAATTCTTCCCTGTGAAGGACGGTGAGGCTCTGGCACAAGTTGCCCACAGAAGCTGTGGCTGCCTCATCCCTGGGAGTGTCCAAGGCCAGACTGAACAGGGCTTGGAGCACCCCGGAATAGTGGAAAGTGTCCTTTCCCAGGGCAGGGAATGGGACTGGATGAGCTTTAAGGTCTCTTCCAACCCAAAGTAGTCTGGCATATCTTGTTCTTAGTAGTCAGATTGAGACTGCTTTTACCTTTGCTAACTGTAAATGTGTATATAGTAGACAACTGTATTTCCTTAGTCTGTGGTTCCGCTCCAAGGCTTAGGACTTGTGTCTCTTGTTATGTGCTCCCCCAAGAACACCTGGTTCCTCACTCCTGTTGACAGAAAAGGAGGGCAGAGCTCTGAAAGAATCTGCCCAGTTTTAGCCCAAAAGGAACCAGACCCACACAAATTCCTTGGCAGTTTAATCCTGGTGCCTTAGGATGGGGCAGGCCCATGGGAAGGTGCATAAAGCGCATTGTTGAAACTCTTTAAATGACATAGCGAGGACAGGAGTGCATCATATCACAATTAAACCATGTGGCAAATCCTCCTTGGTACACCAGCAGGTAATGCCTTTATAGAGTCCTGGGTATCATCAGAGACCTGGAAATAATGGCTGAGGCCAGCACTAGGGAATATAATTTCTTTAAATGTAAGAAAAAAGCAAAACTCAGAAAATGGTGATGGCATTTTAACTAACTTCAAGTGTGCTGCTGGTTCAGTCGCCCCTTTGATGTTGCAGCCGGGTGACCTGGCCTCCCCTGCCATTCATCACTGCCTGGAAATCAAACTCTCCCGTGATCCTGCTTTACAGTCCTCCCTCTGTTCTGCTAATAAACACAATGTTAGTGAAAATAACCATCCAAGAAGCGTTCAAAGGGGATATCCATGGATGAATTTTAGTGAGAGTGCAGTTTCTTACTGCCGAGCCCAAACCTTCAAACTGCACTGCAGAAAAGATAACGTTCATCTAAACATGTGGCATCCGAATGCGAGGCTCCCAAATCCTGTTGCTCTTGGTCCAACTCTGCGACGTGAATGTCAGGGGAAATGCCTTTAGTTATTTCATTTCACCTGCATTTTACAGTTCCAGTGTTAGTTAAGGTAACAGCTGTGTAAACACTCGTTCACCCCCATGTGTTTAAAGAGTAGGATCTGAGAATTCCTTCCCGACGGTTGCTGGACAGTGCTCAGTGAGTGGTCCCAGAGACCAGCAATGCCAGAGAGCTGTCCTGGGAGGGACTCAGCTGGGGCTGAGTGGGCATGGCATGTTGCTCACCTGGGCACAGTGCATGTGTGTAACACACCTGGGCACAGCACATGTATAACTCATCTGGACACTGTGCATGTGTCACACCAGCATGGCCCTTGTCTCCTGCCTCATTTAATTAGATTGTGACCTCACAGCCATATTTTAATGGCCTCCTGTCATCAACACCGTGGTGCCCAGGAATCAGGACTTTGTGCCTTATCCCTTCAGTGAGGCTGGATTAGAAGAAAATTAGGCAAGGATTTTTTGTTTTGGATTTTGGACTCTGCCACAGGTTTATTCTGGGTTTAGCAATTGCTTTTACAGGGTGTTGTCTGGACTGTGTAGCTGTGCCTGAAGTGGGCTGGGAGAGCCTTGTGGTTGGGTGAGCACAGCTCTGCTGTGGCTTTTCAGAGCCTGTGTGTTTTCTCCTCTTAGGTCTGGTGCTTTTCATCCTTGCTGCCTCTTTACCTTTTTCTAATCTGATCTGTTGTATCTGTTGTGCAGAGTAACAGGCATGTAAGTCTAATACAGTAAATTGCTGTATGTATTATGGCAACACCATGGAAATATCTCTTAGCAGCAGCAGAAAAAACCCTCTCACATTTAATTGTCTAATTTCTTGCTGAATATGGAATGGAAAATATGTTGATTTAACTCTAAAAAAATGTACACGCAATTTAAGGGAAAAAAGAAAAAAAGGAACCCTTCACCATATCTAATTTCATTAGTAAACTGTAAATGGAAATGATGAAGAGGTATGATTTCAAAGGGCTGGGAACCCACACATTTTATGTAGCATTAATCATGTGCTCTTAATTTCTCTGCAGCAGAGCTCTGCGGTGCTGCCTTCCAGCTTGGCCAGTCACGGTGTGCTGGGTGAGGGTGGGCATTGGAGCCTGGCTGGGACCCCCCCATGGCAGGGACCCCCCCACGGGGGAGGTTTGTGGCCACGTGCCTGAGCTGTCGGGGCTCTGGGGGTTCTGCTCGGGCTGGTGCAAACACAGCATTGCTTGTGTTCCACATTCCTCTGTCAGAGGCTCTTTCTCTTCCAGGCTGTAAAGAGGGTTAAGAAAGGAATTGTCTCTATTATGGTAATTAAACTCCCAGGAAACAGCCTCATTAGACTAATAAAGAGTAAATAAAGCAGGCAGGACACACTTTGCCTTCCAGTAGTGAGGGCAGCACTCATTTCCCTTCCTTTGGCTCCTGGGCCCTGACACCCGCCTGGAGTCACCTCCTCACAACTTTCCCAGCAGTTTTCCTCTTGAGCCAAAGTTTTCCTTGATGTGTTGTAGGAGAGAGAATAGATATTTCTAATGCTTGAGGAAGATTTTAGTTGAGTTTTGCTTATCTTCATTAAACCCTTCTAGTTTTGCCTGCTGGCAGCATGGGAGTGGCCCTGGCTTGGAGCTGATGCCGTGGGAGGCTGGCGCATGCTGGTGTCGGACACACGTAGCAAAGCATGGACACTGGGTTTGGGTTGTGGCAGCAGGGACGTTTGGGGCACCTTTGTGGGTGACACTGCTCTTTCAGCACTGGCCCTGAGGCAGGGACCGCCCTGAAAGTGCACATGTAGTCTTCTGCTTCTCCAGCACCAGAATAAGGAGGGAGAATGAAATTAGCAGTAAAAGCATTAAAATATTGATAGCAATCATTCCATGTCCTGGCTTTACTAATTAATTATTAATTTTACCTCGAAGGTTAGCGTAAGAGATGGGCTTTCGTTTATCAGGCCCCCACTTATCATGATGTTTGACTATATATTTTTGAACATTATCAGGGCTTTAGCAAATAGCTCTTGTTTTTTCTGGGAGCAGTTGGGATTTGCTTTGTGTGACTTCATGAGGTGGGAGAAAAGAGGGTCACACGATATTTAGAGGGATGGAACACCTTCCCTCTAAGGAAGGGCTGAGAGAACTGTGATTGTTCAGCTTGAAGAAGAGAAGGCATCTATGAGACCCTAGAGCCCCTTCCAGTGCCTAAAGGGGCT
>VYZP01019828.1:0-34303 GCA_013400635.1 Hypocryptadius cinnamomeus
TTAAAAAGTCAGGCCAATTCCAGTGCATGGAAGCAAAGGAAAACAAAGTCAATTTGAGACACACAAGATAATTACAAAATTATAAAGTAAGATGGTCAAAAACCAATCTCAACAGATTACTCCATTTCCTTCTTTGGAGCAACCAGATGGTAAGTATAAGAAAACGGCTGACACCTGCCAGCTTCTGCAAATTTTCACACTAGTGAGCTGAACTGACTTCCTAGGAAGCAGAACTACTTTTAAAATTGTTCTCAAAAGGCAGTTATTAATAATTTTTTCAGAATTACTGTATCTGAATGAAGTTAGCCTTTGCCCCACACCTAATCAATGTTTTCCCTAGAAAAGAGAATGAAATACAAATGACAAAATCACAAAATGTGTGGACACTAGTCAAGATCAACAAGATGATTTAATTGCTAACCTTAGGAAGAAGACATTAAACATTAACTCCATCCCTTCAAAAAAAAAGTCAGGGGAAGTGTCTGGCTTCAAAGTACAATGGAAAATGTTATGAAGGTTTTAATAAAGCATGGAATAAGTAGGAACTTATTGTTCACTGTGTTGCTAGTGTAAAGATAAATGTCATTTTGGAACGTGCTAGTAAGTATGTCCTTATTTGATACATGACAAGATTTTAGCAGGAATATCGGGTCCTACATAGTAAGATGTGAACTAAGATGTGAACTAAGAGGTATTTTGAAAAAAAAAAATCACATCTGTAAGGAATTTTTCCCTTATTTACAAAAGTGAAAATTGTTACAGGGAAGTAACACAACAACTAACATTTTATAAAGCTGCTCGTGATCAATTGACATGGGGAAGAACGAGAAAGGATCTACATTTTTTGCAGTAAATCTGATTTGTTTGGACATTATGAAGCAGTACAGAAGCCTTCTACAGAGTCCACTGAATGCCTTCAGCTGGAATTTAAAGACTTCATTAGTCAAACATCTGTTTAGAAGGATGGATGCATTCTTTATCCTGCATCAGTTGTACATGCTTGGAGCAGGGGACTCCCTGGCCATCTAGTACCAACTACTGGAATAATTATTTTAAATAAGTGTGTTGCAGTTCATTAAATGTATCAAAACGAGCCATCGATTCTATGAGGATCCAAACTTTCAGCAACATTGAGAAAACACACTAAAGAGAAAAAAAAGACAGAACATCCATTTCTCAGCACTACTACCCTTTCAACAACATAATGAAAAGATCACACCTTCACCTCCTAAGGGTTACAGTATTTGGCACACTTATATAGTACTAAATTTTTCATCAAAGCAATTGGTAGAAAGATATATTAAGTGATCTATTTCTGCAGAAACTATTTCATTGATTAGAATGTTGGTGTGGGCAGAGATCAGTAATAACTTTGTACTATTGATTCACTGTGTTCTCTTAAGCCAGAAGCCAAAGCAACCAGACTCTGTATGACTGAAAAGAGATTTATCAGCAGTTCTACCATGCTGATCATCCCATGCTCTTAAAAAGCTACGAAGTAAAGCACACCTGCTGTTTCAGCCCTGTTCTACCTAAGGTACAATGACAGCAGAGAAAAGCAAAGTGCTTCACTAATGATTCACCATTAAGAAAGGAGTGATTTTCCTGCCAGCTTTACATGCTTACCTGAGGGGTAAAAGCAAATATTTGATTTCTTATCATGTAGAGCTTGGAGGTGCCCAACACTCCTATGTGTCGGTGTGGTCGGCCACTTAATTTCATGTTCTTGTTCCGGCCTGGAAAGGAAAGAGAAAGAAAAGAATCTCAGCTAACATCTTCTGTGTTGTTTTCCAAAGTAACCGCTTTAGACAGGAAAATTTACTCCACTAATACCAGTAAGGCAGAAAACCAGTAACAGAGTGTGAGGCTACAAATCGGTTTTGTAGCAAGCAGCTATATAATAACCAGAGTCCTTCAAAGGCCTGATTAAAAATAAAAATTTTGGCTTCACTGGCCATGGATTTGGTCTTAAAATTACAGTAATTGCTCAGCACCCAAAGCTTCCCCACCACGAAGGGCAGAAGATGTGATATTACAAAAAACAAGGCCATCAACATAACCCAGAAATTCCAGTGTTTTCAAATATAGGACCTTAAAAACTCATGCCTGCAGGCTAAATCAACACACAAAATACATCCAAATACAACAAAAGATTTTCATCAGGCTTTAGTAAGCTTCACTTTTCTCAGTAGAGCTTATTAGCAATGATCCACACTACAACCTTTGCACCAGCAGCCAGGAGCTGACTTGAATCTTTCTGACAGGAACCAAACAACCACATGCCTGAAAAAATACTACTGTGAACATTCCCAAGGAAGTCACTGTTAAAAACAATGTATCAAATCATCCTACCCACACTCCCCCACTAGTGAAAGAAAGCTATTATGGATTATAATAAAATAAATGTAAGCCTCAGTAAAGCCCTGCAAATGTTTCACTTTTTTTAAAGAACTTTGAGATGAAGAGCCAGATTCTTTCGCAGAAGCAACACACACAACTTCCCTGTGTAAAGGGCATACTTTCTAAAATTTATCTGGAGGCCCCATTACTTTGAATGATTCCAAAAACAGCTGCCTGTTGAAACAAAAAAACAAACTTACAAACAAAAACTACCACGACAAAAAAATGTTCATCCCATGAGCAGCCTCAGCATTATCTGTAACCAAATTGCTATGGGAACGTGCTCCAGACTGACAGAGAAGCAGGATACAGCTTCCCTTTTCCAGACTGCAAAGGAATCTACCAGTGCTGAGACAGCCCACCTCAATTTTATTTTATAGCAGTATCCACAGTTTTGAGTCATGAGTTGCTGGCATGCCTGAAGAAGTAACACTAAGTTAAATTAAGAATACATGTAACAAACTTTCCACCAAGACCCAAATAATTCCATCAAGGATTATCAAGAAGTAGTTATAAAAAGATTTAACAACTATAACCAGTCAGAGCTTTGGAGCATTTATTTAAGTCAATTCAGGCCCTGAGGAGGACTTGAGAGCCACTGCTGAGGAACTGGAATGTATTAAAAGTCCTGTGTTTGGAAAAGCCCTAAAGGCTTCTGGATTTGCAACAGAGACAGAGATCTTCAGCAGCTCATCTCAGCTCCAGGCTGGAAGGAACTTTAGCAAGAACCTGACAGCCCAAAGATGCTCTGATAGCAGCACAGCTTCCCTGATTTGGAGCAGAAAACTTCCCAGACTGCCTGCTCAGAAGATAAAAATCATACTGCCCAGCTTCCAGATTCAAATGACTTCTTGAAGGAAAAATACTTGGTATCTTCTTCTGTGTTTTACCAGACATTTTTTTCAAAAACCAGTTTCTCTGTGGAAGTGGTTTCTGGAGGACAAATGAAGAGTTGTTTTTTGTCTAAGCCCAAGGGCACAGGGAAACTTGCATTTTATCCACCATTTCCAACGAGGCAATCTTCCCACCTCTTTGAGTTCCTTATTTAAGACAGAAGTTCTAAGTTGGTTAAGCTTCTTAAAAAAATACCTTGCCTGGCAGTAGAGAGGCTTCCATGTTGAAATACTTACCCAGCATGGTGTAGAGGTTGCTGAGGATGCGAGCTGGCTGCACCCTGAGTGGATGGATATCAGCAATACTCTGAACATTGATTCCACGGTCTTGCAACAGACTCTTAATTTGATTAGATTCTGCCAAAACAGTTACTGTGTAACAGAAAACAAAAACACAAGTAAAAACCAATGTTCTACTCTTTTCAACTGCCTCTACTGTCACCTCTCAACAAATGCATTCAGCTAACTAAAAAGGCACAAAGACCTCACTTTTTTTTTAATTTATGGATTCATGAAATCAAAAGGGATTGCAATAGGGCACCTGACAGATTTTAATTCTCTGTTTCTCAGTATTTCTTGCCATTCCTGTCCACTTTGGACAATAGTGGTGGTCAGAGGAGTCCTCTGAGGTGTCTACTCAAACCTCCTGCTCAAAGCAGGGTCAGAACTGCTGAGGTTAAAGCAGGTTCTTGGGGACTTAATCAGTTGTTTCTGATTTCTTTGAGTACCACTAGTTTGGATCACACAGTCTCTTTTAGAAGAGAGTCTCTTTTAGGGCTTTCCCCCCATAGAGCAAAGGGAAATATGACTTGAAAATCTTTGTTCTTTTAACACAGCACACTGTAACAATGCAGCCAAGTTACTGGGGAACAGGTGCTGTCACTTGTATAGCAATACATATTTCAGAGGACACAAAATGGCAGAGGTAGGGAGAAAAAAAAAAATCCCTAATGAGAGGAATTTACAATCCAGGCCCAGAACCCATCTCTTGTCCCACCTGAGGTTTTGCCCATGGTAAGTGGCTTATTGATTTGGGACTAGTATTGCAGTATTCTTCTTGTATTGTGAATACTTGCCGAAGAATGCTAAAAATAAGCAAGCACTTCTATTTCTATTGGAAATTAAGCACTTCAGAATAATGAAATGCTACTCCCATGAGGCACCAGGGAGTTTACCAGGGGGTAAACAAGCAGCAGCCCAGGTCACAGGATCCTTGACAAAGGCTGCTCCTGATAAATGAGCTGGTTGCTCTTTCAGCATGGTCCAGGCACTGGAAAAGTCTTTAAGACCTGATGCACTGGTGTTGCTCTCTACTTAATTTCTGGTTTTGTGTGTTCTTGCACAAACTAAAGGGGCCACTCCCTGCAGCAGCCAAAAGCTGGTAACTCTGGCTGCCTCATCTCTGTCTACAGGGATCCTCCTCACTCAGTGCTCTCTGGTTCCTCTGAAAAGGGGCTACATGAAACCTGATTAACCTGATCCATCTCCTGTCAGTCCTGCTTCTTCTCTCTAGAAGCTGTCAAGATTTTCCTTTTCACTACAAGATTAAGTTTGCCACTCTCCAATTCCAGACAAGTCTTAAAATTTTAATTCTTTTTTTTAAGTATCTCAAACCTATTCTTCCTTCCTGGAAAAAGGCAGTTAGGCAAACAAAATCTTTCTTCTTCTCACAGTGTCATCAAAGCATCTATGTTCCATGCAAAAAAAATCCACATTATTTTTAAACACGTCTTTCATCTCTCCTGTACACAGGGACTTCGCCACCACACGATTCAATTCATACATGTTCACAGAATTCCCCCACCTTGTACAACAACATCAGGTTTAAATCCTGTAGAAAATCTCCTATTTAAGGGATCAATTTCACCTGCAGCAAGAAATCCCTAGAAAAAATGCAAAAGAAAGAAAAAAGTAAGGAAACAAACAGAATTTAAGCAAAAGGCTTCTGACATATGGAATAAATCCTAACCAATTTTCATATTTTTTCAGGACAGCAGGACTTAAAGCCTGGTTTGTGTACCCTGTCTGCTAAGTAGTACATTCAATAAAAACAATGGCTGCAATATTTTTTGGAACAACAAGAAAATGGTTCTGACTGACACAATCTGCATTCAGAATTCCTATTTCAGAGTTATAGCAACTGACATAATTTTACCAGGAAAGTGAGTTTTTTTGTAGCTCCACTGAGATATTTGTGCTTCTTTTAACTAGTCTGACTTTGATGTGTCTGACTAGTAGATACATCATGCCATAAAGCAAGGAATAGCCTAGTAAAGCTGAAATGGCCCAAAATTCTGTCTCTGGAACAGCCAAGTCAGCCTGGGCATACTCCTCTATTCTAACCATATTCCAGATCATGTGACAACTTACTCAGCTTGATTAGAAACAGACAATTGTTTAGCTATATTAGGGGAAAAAAAAAAAAAGGTTCTGAAAGCTTAGAGTCGGGCTTTCATGGTTCATGTACATGTTTCTACTGGAAAACATACTGTCCTCTACCTGTCAACCAAACTGTACTTAAAACCCAAGCCATCTCAAACAAAATTAAATACAAGTTTATCTACTATGCAAGAAATAATCACCTCTGCTAACAGGCAGCTCAGGACATACAATGATTGGCCCCAAAGATGGGGCAACTTTCCCACTGGGACACGATCCACCGAGTGAGGATTTTCATACTCCTCATCCACCTGAAAACAAATACATAAGCAAGAAAATTTACCCTAAAGTTGTGAAGAACAATCAATAACATGTAAGTATTTGCAGACATACAGTCTAACATAAACCCTCTCAAGCCTGCCCTTACTACTGAGATAGAGATGTAGTGGTTTCACTTCTAAGGCTACATATTTTCTGGGACAAGAATTATACTTTTTGTACCTCTTCCCACCCTTCAAAGCTGGAGGATGAATGGGGACTCTGCATGCAATTATAGCTTTGGTATTAGCTCTTCCACTTTCTCCTCACCATGCCTTTGCTGCCTTCCCTCTGGGCTGAGCATAGGTAACTGGGTGTCTGCTTTCCAATCCCTTCCAAGATGACACTTTAACTTCACTGATGTCTACCCAGCTTTCTGAAGCAAAAGTGCTTTCCAATATTAAGATTATTCCACCTTTTCCTTTGTTAGCAAGTATGGTCAATAGAAAAACTAGGAGTAGACTTGCTTATTTAGAAAAACTGCCTTAGTTTTGCAGTATACAGATCTATTGAGGGTGGGGCAAAAACCCTCCCAGATTACATCTTCAGGCAGCCATTTCATATTTCTTTTATAGACAGACAAAATCTACCCTGTTGATGCGGCATGTTTTTCAGATCATTATCATCATATCAAAATTCACAAGAAGGCTCTGGACTCTTACACGCTTGTTCCCACTAGGAAGGCAATTCAGTTTCCACCTCAGATCTGCGAGCAAGGCATCAGCTGTCGGCTGAGCAACTCAGACCAACCCAGGAGGCTCCACACCCTTAGTGAGTGAGGGCTGAGAAGTCTGGAGTGGGAGAAGAAGTTGGCAGGGAGGGATACAAAGGCAAATAGCATGGAAGAGCACATGAGCTCGTCTGAATTTCTCTGTCACAACGGGAGAATGACATAAACAGTAACAGCAAAGGTGGGGGAAAAGAAAATACCCAAACCAAAATCCCAGCCCAAACCCTAATCCATCTGAAACCTGTCTCCCCTACATGCTCTGGAAAAGGGCAGCACAATCAGTCAATAGACTAGACAGGCAGGACAGTCTATGCTTTATTTCTTCTTTGAGCTTCAGTTCCTAAGCTAGTATCAACACTTTTAAATATAGGTCTTGCTCTAAGGAATGTAAAATTTTAGACCTGCTGTAATATTTCCACACACAGTCAAATTTACAAGTGAAAAATGCGACCATTTGGAAGCCTAAAGTTTACCATTTCTCAGCAGGAGCAGTGAGAAGTCTCTTACTTTTTAAAATAATGTGCAATAGTCTTTTTTATTGTTGGTTTAGATTCATCAGACACAGAAAAACAGTAAGATTGACATTCCTCTCGCTCTTTCTACTTTGCATACTGAAGTGGACGCTGCATTTTCACAATACCTTTTCTGGAGGGACTGCATACAGTTCAGGCATTAGCACTAATCCATTCTTCTCTCGAATAAGTATTCCTTCCAGAGCCTCTCTGTACTCTTGTACCTGGAATTATTTTTATAAGAGAGTGAGAATTCATATTACAGTCAGCAAAACTGAAACAATAAAGTACTTTTGAGCAGTACTTTTTTACTGAAAGTTAATATATTTAAAAAAAAAAAAGGTGGAGGAATCATGACTTGCTGATGCAAGAACAGGGTTCAAATTATCAGAGACTGTTCCAGCATCTCGGTGTTAGCAGAAACACGAACACTTGTCTTCAAACTGTAACACATTGCTACAAAACTTCCAATATATTCCTACTGAGAAGTGTGGCAGGTCTAGCACTGGCCAAACACCAGTACACCCATTAGAGTATACTTACTCACTTCCTGCTCTGAGATAGGATTAGGAGGAAGGCAAAGCAGGCTCAATACTTTAAAGGGTATGAAGAAAACTTTATTAACAGTAACCAAAAGAAAGAATAATAAGAATCAGAATAAAACCCTTTAGAGCACTTCTCCCCCCTACAACTTTTTTTCGCACTAACAATGTACAGAACCAATTCAGTCAGTTTATCACTTCTAGAATAGTCTTTCTTCAGTTCACTTAGGGAGAGGAATCCCTCTTGTCAATTTATGGAGACTTCTACACAAGAAAACAATTCTCTTGTGGCTTTTAATTTCTGCAAATAGCAGCTGCCCAGAAATCTACAATCGTGAAGTCCCTCCCACTTTTCACAGCTTTTCCAACAGCTGTGTTTATGGGCCATGTCAACTTGTGGGGTATTATTTTAAGGATGAGCTGTTCAAGAGCAAAGGTTCTCTTTATCTATCTCTGAGATCATCTCTGAGAACAGAAGTCGTCTTCTTCTTTCCCTGGCTCAAAGGGTCTTCAACACTCTTCTCTGTCTCTCTGTTCAAACTTCTCATGGGATCACAGCTACTTCAGCATTTGCTTACTTTAGCATAGAGGCCTTTGCTCATATCTACAATTTGAACACTCTATCTCCCCATACTTTCAACGAGTTACAGGGAAAAAGAGTCTGATGTATCAATTGCATTCTTTTCCATAGCTTTACAAGAGGATTTCAGCCCGTGAAAGAGGGGAGATCAAGGCATCTCCTCATCCCTCCCATCTGGGACTTGACTCTTTCTTCACTGACCTTGGTTGTTCATGTTGTTCCTCTACGTGTTCTCACTCTGTCCTTTTCTCTCGCCTGAGGGAGGATTTAAGGTCTGCAAGTTTCATCTGTGCACTGGAAGAGCTAATATCTCGCCTGGGGCCTGCAGACGGTTAAGTGACCCCGGCCGGGCTCGGTAGCTTGTGGCCAGAGCTGAGGCTGTGCTGGGGTGGGGAGTGGCAAGGATCTCAGCAGCCAGGCCAGGGCTGACGGCCTCCCCTCCCCATCGCTGGCAGCCGATGGGGCCCAGCCCCACGGCACAGCCCACCCAGCTGGGCCTGGCCCAGCTGAGACAGGGAGGCCAGGCTGGCCTTGCTACCTGCTCTCAGGCCAGAAGGAAAAAGGGGCTTCCCTGGGTTTTTTAGCCGTTCACATGTGTATTCGCAGAGGCGTGCCCAGTGTTCTCAGTGGTTTAACAGACTGTCAATTCTCAAAGCTAAGGTTTTTTGACAGACACGGAGGAAACTGCTAGCAGCTTCTCTCAGCAAGTCACTTCCATGAATGGCTCCAATGNTACTTTAAAGGGTATGAAGAAAACTTTATTAACAGTAACCAAAAGAAAGAATAATAAGAATCAGAATAAAACCCTTTAGAGCACTTCTCCCCCCTACAACTTTTTTTCGCACTAACAATGTACAGAACCAATTCAGTCAGTTTATCACTTCTAGAATAGTCTTTCTTCAGTTCACTTAGGGAGAGGAATCCCTCTTGTCAATTTATGGAGACTTCTACACAAGAAAACAATTCTCTTGTGGCTTTTAATTTCTGCAAATAGCAGCTGCCCAGAAATCTACAATCGTGAAGTCCCTCCCACTTTTCACAGCTTTTCCAACAGCTGTGTTTATGGGCCATGTCAACTTGTGGGGTATTATTTTAAGGATGAGCTGTTCAAGAGCAAAGGTTCTCTTTATCTATCTCTGAGATCATCTCTGAGAACAGAAGTCGTCTTCTTCTTTCCCTGGCTCAAAGGGTCTTCAACACTCTTCTCTGTCTCTCTGTTCAAACTTCTCATGGGATCACAGCTACTTCAGCATTTGCTTACTTTAGCATAGAGGCCTTTGCTCATATCTACAATTTGAACACTCTATCTCCCCATACTTTCAACGAGTTACAGGGAAAAAGAGTCTGATGTATCAATTGCATTCTTTTCCATAGCTTTACAAGAGGATTTCAGCCCGTGAAAGAGGGGAGATCAAGGCATCTCCTCATCCCTCCCATCTGGGACTTGACTCTTTCTTCACTGACCTTGGTTGTTCATGTTGTTCCTCTACGTGTTCTCACTCTGTCCTTTTCTCTCGCCTGAGGGAGGATTTAAGGTCTGCAAGTTTCATCTGTGCACTGGAAGAGCTAATATCTCGCCTGGGGCCTGCAGACGGTTAAGTGACCCCGGCCGGGCTCGGTAGCTTGTGGCCAGAGCTGAGGCTGTGCTGGGGTGGGGAGTGGCAAGGATCTCAGCAGCCAGGCCAGGGCTGACGGCCTCCCCTCCCCATCGCTGGCAGCCGATGGGGCCCAGCCCCACGGCACAGCCCACCCAGCTGGGCCTGGCCCAGCTGAGACAGGGAGGCCAGGCTGGCCTTGCTACCTGCTCTCAGGCCAGAAGGAAAAAGGGGCTTCCCTGGGTTTTTTAGCCGTTCACATGTGTATTCGCAGAGGCGTGCCCAGTGTTCTCAGTGGTTTAACAGACTGTCAATTCTCAAAGCTAAGGTTTTTTGACAGACACGGAGGAAACTGCTAGCAGCTTCTCTCAGCAAGTCACTTCCATGAATGGCTCCAATGCAAAACTAGCACAAGAAGTCACTGGAACAGATCCTACAAGGAATTTTCAACGGATGACCGTGCAGTGACACAGACATCAGACTGCAAATATTTGTCAGAGTGTAAGGCGTATAAATTGTTAGCTATATGCCATCAACATTTATCTGTGGCTTACTGAATTCCGCTTTGCAGGATTGGGAAATCAGTTTCTCTTAACTGATTTGATTACAATTTCGTCACAAAGAAAGGTTAAAAGAGATTTAAAAGTTTAAAAATATCTAAGTCACTGACCAGCAAACTCTCTTGTTCTTGTAATATAAGATAATATATTAGGAATAGGAATAGCAGACTGGTAAGAACATGTAATACATTTTCTTTTTACCAGATTCCTTAGTTTGTTCCTTTTATTAACTCTCCATTTCAAGTTTTTATTTAGAAACTTTTCAAGCACTACCAGCACCTGCCTCAAAAATCCTTTTTTCTGCTATTCCTGACTAAAGTGGATCATTCAAAGTAAGGTACCCATAGATTCACATACACTGACATTTTCAGTATCCTGTCTCACTCCACTTTTTTTGAGTCCTCAGGGTGCTTATTTTTCCAGCAAAACCATTTGTTTGCAGCAGTAACTGGGGACTAGACACTCACCTGAATGCCTCAGTGACTCATTCAACTATGTTTAAACAGTGGAGACTGGGAGCAATTGCCCTGACCATGCCCTACAACAGTCCATCTGCACACCAAAAAAAAAAAACAACCCCAGTACATACTGTCCCACATAATCCAACTAAGGTCTAGAGACTGCTTCAGGAAGTGGTATTTTATTGGCGGGACTGAAGTTTCAGTAAACTTTCTGATTTTCCCCCTCATGAAATAATGCCACATCTCTCTTCATCAGACTACTTTTACTGTGTTCAGGAAAACATTTTAGGTGTCTAATGTCAGGAGGAATTTCACTTGATTTGCAACCACTGATACAGAAAGAGGGCTTTTTGGTCTGAAATTCTCTGAATAGTTTCTGATGACATTTCTATTTTTAAAGGAGCTTAGCAATTTCCTATCCCTCTGCACACCAGGCAATTTGAAAACACATAAATTTTAAATTTCTTTCAAGCTACCTATCTGCAGAAGTTCTTGTATGAATGTCCTGGTTACTTGCTGCTCTTTAAATCACCAATACTCCACAGGTGCCACCATAAACTTTGGAGGGCTACAATGAATTTAGCTCTACTGACCACTGGATGTCTGGCACAGTAATGGCATGAAGTGACTTAGGGAACTAGTGAAAATGAAATTGCCCCACATAAGTCAATCCCAAATGTCTTTGAATGTACAAAAAGACTGAAAGTACTACGAATCTTGCTCTCAGCAGCCAAGCCAGAGAGGTTGGGGAAAAAGAAGCTTGTCTCACCCTGAAGTAATTGTGAAAGGAGCATCAAGATTGGTGATAAGTCAAAACCAGCAAAATAAACCCTGTTTATCCCTGTTTTACCATGCCAGCTAACAGAGCCATTCAGCCTGGTAGGGAGAGGGCAACCAGGCCCCAGTGTGCACACCCCTGCTGCCTCTACCACATCATGACCTCCCCAGGAAGGTGAAACTGGCTAAAGACTATTCCACTCTGCTAGTGGGGTATCTAAATAATACCCAAAACAAACATAGAAGAACGTTACAAAATACTGTGGGTAAATGGTTTTGCAATTTGAAAGCAATTTCTTCTTTCCTCACCTGGATTTTGTCCTCATTAAATATTCCATCAATTAGGAAGTATGTCCAGAATACTGGCCACTCACATTCAATATTCTCAAAGAGCTTGAGCTCAGCAGGATCATAGTGCAGCCTGCTTGGATCCTAAAAAATTCAACCACACTCATTTAGTCACAGTGCTAAATTAGTCACTTATATTCCAATCATAATGGTAGCCTATATTATCCAAATTATAGCACAGAAATCAATAAACCCACCAGAAACAGTTTCCATGCAGTCTCTTGACTTCTTTGTCACATTCACTCTCAAACTCATCTAATGGCTCTCTAGACAAATCCATCCTTCCTAGTCTCGGGATCTAAGTGTCTCCCAAATGATTGTTACTCTGCCTCAGTTCAAAGATATTTTGGGATGTTTCAGAGATTCATCTTTATCTTAGACACCATAAGCATATCTAAGGGTTAATTTCTTACAGAATTATGAATTAAGTTCTGTCCTTAATAACTGTTTTTTAAACCCTTAGCCTCCCTCAAATATGTGTCCTTTCCAGGGTGGATACCTGGATTACCACCAAATCCACTAAGATGTCTTAGCAGTGATGGAGAACTTCACCCCCTTCATGCAAATAAAACAAAACATGTCTGTAAAGAAGAGATAAAATTCTTCCCATGTGCTCACTGAAAATATACATCATAAATATACATCAGAAGTACCTCTCTGGGTGTCTTGTAACCATCTCGGAGAAAGCGACAGCAGCCATAGCGGCCCTGTAAAAACAGACAACACTGTAGAAAACTTCCCATACGCTTCTTCCTCACAGACTAATACCAGCATAAAGGTGTGTGCTGAGTTTTATGTGTCACTTAGGGATCTTCCTCCCTCTCTTCATGCACAGATGAACCAATCTGGCAACCCTTGTTTAATTAGCATTTTTGGTTTAGCAAGAGGTTCTGCTTCTCTCTTTGGAAAACAAAAATAAAGTAAATCCTTACCTGCAATTTGGATATGATTTCACTCTTGGTTACATTAACAAGGTTTACATCCTCCACTGCAAAAGCTGGGTAAGAAATAATAGACAGAAGGCCAGCATCTATCTCCTTTGACGTGGATGCCCTTGGCAACATGGAGTACAGAATAGACTGAGCAAAACAAGAACAGGAGAGAGGGATGTAAAACAATTTGCCTACTTCAAAAGCTATGTCAAATGCAAATGAGACTACACTATTTGCAAACTGACAGAGAAGTCTGTTCAGTTATTTCTAACTGAGTTAGAATGAGAATGCTTTACCCTATTCAGTTTCACATGATCTACTAGAAACAGGATGAGCAGCATAGCCTGTAACCATCCTTATTATGTTACATTCTTGGCTTGGTTAATCAACATTCCATTTAAAAACAAAGGGGAGAGGGTGTTAGGTTTTCCCCTAGTAAAGCAAAGAGCAGACTAATTTTTACCTGACAGTGTTCCACTTCATCAGGAAGAACATGAATCACTGATTTGTGTCCACCATGAGCTCCAAAAAGATCTAGTTCATCAATTGCTTCCAAAGCAGCCTTCAAAGAAAACCAAACCACAACTCAAAATCAATAAATACCTTTTAAACCAAGTATATACCCTAGCACCTGTACTTAACCTCTGAAAGAAATTACAGCAGTTTTCCCCACTGACACTTTTTTCATCTTTAAAGGGAAGCTTGGCAATATTTCAGAAAAAGTAACTATTTCAACTAGTAGGATTGATGTACTGGTGATCCTTCCTACAATTTAAAGGCAATGCAAAAAAATTGGGAGCTGGGTTTCCAGAGAGACATCATCTAAATACTGACATATTTAGTAAAAAATGCTTGTCCTGTCCTATATTTCAAAATAGCCTCCTGTATCAGTGTGGGGCCAAGACCAGCAGTCTCTCCCTCTTGCAGTGCACACAAGATCTAACAAATCCTGCTGAAAGGCAAATACACCTTTAACCTTAATGATATTTGTCTTCTGTCTGTCCCTCAGACACCATGTAATGAGGTAGTTGTCAATTACACATTTACATTTATGGCCTTCTGAGCTTCATTTAGTATCTCTGTGACCTTGAGCTATGAGGGAACCAGAAATATCCACTTTCTTTTAAGTATATCTTCATTTTTCTCTCTAAACTACTTGTAGAAAATTTCTTAAACTGATATTCTGCTGTTTTAGAATTTACATCTGACTTAATCTTACCGTGACCACACATATGACACTGCAGCTGAAGAATTAAGGAGGAGGGAAAGAAAACCAGAGGCCACTTTATAAGACTGCATCTCACTGAATCTGTCAAATTTATGGTTCAATTAAGCTGGTACCCTTCTTGCAATCCCTGGAACAACTGTGCTGAGGCCCTTCAATGAGAGCCATTGTTTCAAAGATTTTACACTAAAAAATACTCACACCTAAACAAAAGCTTTTATACAATCAGCTAACTATTGCAGTGGCCAAGAAGACCATAGAAAGGAAGCCATCAGGTTTGTAGGAGCCCTTAAGCATAACATAGCAGCCATGAAGGAGGTCAGGAAGACATTCTCACTTTGGCCATCCCTACGGAGCTCGCGTTCAGTTCAGGGATTCCTTGGTTTGTCTTATCACCACGTTCCCAAATCCCATAATCCTGCAACAATATCATCAGGAAAAAAATGGCATGATTATACACAAAAGCAGTGTTTTGCCCCCTGTCTCACAACAAATCCCCACCCTACATTAAATTAGTTTATTATTTCCCTTAAAAAAAAAAAAAGAAAAAAGGAGCTCCAAGTCACAAAAGAGCCCCTCCTCATGTTTTAAAAGAAGCACATAAAAATACACCCCAGCAGGATGACGTGAACAGTCACAAATCACTGCCTCCACAGAACACACAAAGCCCTTTATCCCTCCTGTGCATGTTTCTCCCTACGCCCCTTCAACTTGGTGTACTAACAACCTGCCCTTTCTAGAAAGGCCCGCAAGAGTTATAATTAGACAGCAGGAAATATTACTAATTATCAATAAACCCCCCTATTATTATGATAGAACAAATATACCTCACCCACACAGCAGTAAATCCTCCACAGCCCTCCCAACATCTCCAAAGACACTGCTTGCACTGTAAAGTACTGACAGGTTCTGATATCTTCTTGTGGAAAAAACAAGTCCCTATTTTACTTCTCCAGCAATAAATAATTTTCCACCCACACTTGAGCAGTGTTCAGATCATTTACATATAAATAACTACTTACAGCAACTTTGTAGGCAGCTTCTATGTAAAAAACAAGATTCTGGATAAAGGTAACTTCATCAAGGGTGAAGATAATACGTAGCCCTGATGAAAAGAAGGAAAGAGAATAATTATATTGTATCAGAATTGCAATAGCTACTCTACAGTGAATTTCATGCTTTTGTTTATTTGCTACTAAGCCCTGCCCACTGAAATCAAAGGAAAAACTCATACTGATTTCCAAAGGTCAGGCAGCAAGCCTCAATACTTGCTACTGACAAAATACTTCAAACCCCACCAATATAGACTGTTTCAAAGACCAACTGAAAACCACCTCTGTGAGGGTGACACTCAGACACTCAGATGGGTAAAAAGCAGAGGCACCTGAGCCAGCTCTGGCTCTCCAGAACAGAGCATATCAATTCCTGCAGCTCCCCAGCCCCCTGCCTGCTCAGTGCTCTACCTAGGAACCTTCAAGATGACCAGGTGCCTGCTCTGCAGGGATCAGTTGCAAGGGGCTTCAAGGACAGAAAAACATGGAAGGAAACAAATCCTCATCCTCACAAGAGGAGCATGATTAAGAACACAAGATAAAACAGCACCAGTAAGAGAAGAAACACTGATGGCACAAGTGCACCTGACTTGATGTTGCCACTCTCTGAAGAAACATGGTTGACCCAACGAAGTGTTTAAACATGAGACTTCTCTGACATAATTCTAAATATCTCATGTATTTGATGCCTTGATTGAGGGCATAGACACTGCCAAATACTATAAATATGAAATTACATGTAAGGCATATCTCTTTTCCAGAGAAACATGACTCCCTTCTGAGTAATAATTATGTAAAGACCTTTGAAGCTGATTACTACTTTTTTTTTCCTTTTTAAATAAAAGCTGGAATAGAAAAGGCTGCAACAAAAGGCAAAAATATCTTCTGCTCACCTGATGCAGTCATCTGTGCCAAGAAGAGCAGGTAGAGGGAAGTTGCATCCACTTGTAGATGCCCCCACTGGTCGTCCCCAACCACGGTGGCACAAGTTGCAGAGTTATACTTGGCATGGAGGCAGTCTTTGGTACTCTGAGTGCGTTTGAACTTCTCTACCTTATCTACCTAAAAAAAATCACAAATCTCAAATCTGAAATTCTCCAAACAATTTCAATATTAACAACTCTTCTTAAGTGAGGAGAATTTTGGGGTCTTAATCCTGTTACCACACTCAGTTTTGATTGATCAGAGGGCTTAAACACAACTCTGGCTTTAGACTCCAGTTAAATTCCTACTGGAAAGAATATGATTAAATTATCTTGTTGAGTTCAGACCTAAACTACAGGCATCCATCTTGGTGAAAATCAGCTTGCAAAGGCAAAACTCTGACTTGCTACAAGCACAGTCTCAAAACATTACTTGGACAAGAAGTGGAAGCAAGGTCAATGTTTTGCTCAAGAGTTTTAAGAAGACTCCCCACACCATCATCGGCACACATACAAAACAAGTCACTCCACAGAAGACACAAGAACTACACGCTTCCATGAAATGTTTTGTAAATACAACATCTACTAATTCAGCTCAATCCTATGGCATTACCTGTCTCATCATGCACTGCAAGAGTCCCCGCATCAGCTTCACAACATTCTGCAGGAACAAAACAGACCAGTGACACTTTCAGCCTCACCAGCTCTTACAAACAACATTCAAAAGTGGCGAAGTTCATACCCTCTACTAATGTCCTGCCAAAGGTAAAAAAGAATGTGTATTTGCCCAAAATGTTTTGCATGCCTTTTATTTTTTAAATACACTAATCAGATTTTATTCCTTCATCCCTATCCAGGAGAAGTCTTTCCCCAAAGGTCCTCTGTAAACAGTGGAACAACTGCCAATGGTCCTTCTATTCAGCTAAAGGAAGTAAGAAGAATGCTATGTCTTGTAAGAATATTAATACTAACAATAAATTTTTTGAATGACAGATCTAGGGAACACTGGTAGGTGATGTCAAGATATTGATGTGACTGCAAAATCTGCACTCTTTATACAGTACAGCAAAAATCAAGTGACTCGTAGAGAAAGGGCCATAAGTATGAATGTAGAGAAGTGCAAGATTGTGCATTAAATAATCAACCCTACCGTTTCACCCCAAAAATATAGCCTCAAAATATGATCATGCAAACTGAGTCAACCTCCCTGGTTCGAGTAGGACATACCAGCAAGAAATTTACCCAGTGACTCCAAAACAACAGCAGGACACCAACAGTCCCTCACTTCACATTTAACCCATCTCTGTTTACATTCTCATTTCTGATACTCACATTCCCAGCTGCAGATTTTAGTATTAACTGTGTGAGTTATGTCCCCTTCCAATTCTCCAGCACAGATCCCATCAGTCTGGAGATTGATACCTTCTCTGCTATGATCAAACACGCCTACACACCACGTACAACCTCCGTGCACATTCCAAAGGCTTCTACTTTAAATGGCATGGTTCTCTTTATGGAAAAAATGGTCTAGCAGATAAATTGCTGCAAGATCCAAGCACCCTAGGCCTGATTTTCTGCACCGTAACACACCTCATGAGGGACCTCAAGGTTTAATCAGAGAGAGCCTTGTAAATTGGGCCACAAAACCTCTCAGAAGCCTAATTTTCAACAATCAGCCAACTGATGGAAGTTCGACTTCTACATCTTTTTGTTTCCTTTGTAGTTAAATTCAGATGTTAGCCTCTCTACCATCCAGTTCTTCAAATCCTCCTTGCCAGAGATACTGCACAGCACACACTGCATGGATGTTGCTGCCTTTGGAACACGTACTCCAAGCTGGGAAAACCCTGCCAGATTCCAGACACAGCAGCAGTGCGAACACACTCCAAAAACACTACAGTAAGAAATCCCAAACAGTGGCACTGGTTTATGCCGAGCCTTGACGCACCTGCTCGAGCTCGTAGGCTTTGGCTTTATCCTCATCCCGGTCGGCGTTCTTCCGATACGCCATTCCCAGCCCCCACACGGCCAGGATGCTGTAGATGTTGTCCCGTACCCAGGCATCCTTATGGTCGGCCCCGGCTGAAAGCAGCCCCGTCACTGGGTTCTAACCGTGGCAGAAGGAATAAAGAACAAACATTACCACCTCAAGTCCCATCTGCTATGAAGCATCACTTCTTTCTGTATTAAAGAGTAACAAACTAAAGATGATTTCATGCTAAGCGCACACTGCGGCTGCTCATGATTTCTCAACAGAAGTGAGATCCCATCCTTCTTTCCCAAACTCACACAAGTGAAATGCAAAATTTATTTGAACACTTCAGGCTGTAAAGTCTACAGCATCCAGCTGGACATCTTCATCCAGTCAGGATTAGTAGCTAAGTCACTAAGTGAAATTCAGAATACATCAAGGAAATAGAAATTTAAATTTTACATATTTATGAGGAAAAGAAGTTAACTGAGTTAACACTAGATATTGAGTGTGAGATATATGCTTCTCTATGTAGCTGGTCTGTGGCACAATCTTTAGAAAGTAAAAAACCACTAGTGATCTTCTAGGAGATTAAAAAAGTGTTTCTATACATCTGCCCACTGGGTTTATGACAGCTAAATGAATGTAAAAACTTTTTTATATCCTCCTTTGGAAAATGTACAGGGAAAAAAAAAAAGTGAAGGTGTTGAAAAACAGCACTGTCTGAAAAGCAGAGTATCCCAAACACTCCATTAAATTTTTCATTGTATCATTAATTCCCATCACTTCACTATCCTTAAGTTTTTTACATCATCTTTCTTGGCCATATATTCTTGACTAACAAAAAAAATGAGACAAAGACGCAAAAGGTCAATAGAACTTTCAATCAAATCAAACCTTTACAGAAAATTTCAGTGAATGAAGACCACTTGGTAGGGCTGGTGTGACAAGGGGCAAAGATTACTAAAGACTACTTTTACAAAAGTAAAATTTAAAATGATACATCCACCAATTTTTCATTTCTCCCACACTGGTTCACTCAACATTACTTTTTAAAAAGCTGGTTTGAGGGAGAGGGGCTTTAGTTACAATTTCCTGGTCTCTGCATGTGAGCAGCACTGGGGTGACAGCCTGACAGCCATGACCTGGCACAGTCAGCCCTATTGTTACAGTTTAATACACCAATGCCTAGTGGCTCCCTCAGAGGAGAAATGAAGTTGTACTGCGACAGCCCTGCCTCAGGAAGGTCTTCACAAACCAAGTAACAGCTGAAGGACCCCTACTCACCTGTTTGATGGGGAAAGTAGCACATATGAATGCAAACAGCTTTAAAAACTTCTCTTTGATCTTGAAAAGTCAAAGAAGGAGTAACAGAAGTTCCAGTTCAGCACTGTGCCCACATGACAAAACCCAGGGTCTCAAAAGGCTGACCACCTACTCCCAACATTCCTAGAGGACACTTTGTTTCCCTCCCTCCAATGCAGGACAATAAATGTCTACTCACCTGCAGCCCTGCCTTGATAGAGATCTCACTCTGCTGTCTGAGAAATGATAATTTTGGTTTATTTTTCCTTACTCTCCATGCTGGCTAGCTGCCAGTTGAAAAATAAAAATGTCTCTGTGTACCAAAATGGAATCCCAGAGAAGTGGTCCATCCAAGACTTTAAAAGACTATTCAGCTCCCAGGGAGGGACTTGTCTAGCTCAAGAGGTTGTATTAAACATCCATGAGTAGTTATCACCATTTCACCACCTTTGACTCCTCTACAAGTTGGTCCCAGCTTTTGGGGTGCACTGGGGCTGGCTCTCATGAACTGACAACACATTAATGCCTTTCCTCATGCACATTCAGAATATTAGCAGAACAATGTAATATACTAATTAATATTTTAAGTGGCTTTGTTTCAGCTTTTTTAGAAGTGTTTTCTCTTAAAAAGCACAATTACTTTCTTCTGTTACCTGCTGACACCATACGAAAACTACAATGTTTGCAAGGTGCTAAAGAACCCACAGAAACACTGAGTGCACTTAATCCTCATGATGTCAAAGGGATTTTAGCTTAGCTAGTACTTCAAGCATTCCATCTATGCAGTGATGGCTAATCAGACTAGCAGGTCTCATCCTGCAAATCACACTGCTCAGAAGATCCAGGAAGCAAAGAATTTTATCAGCACCATGGGATGCCAGCTGAGAGCACTGCAACAGAAAGCTGATTGCTGGGCTAAGACTTTAAACTGTTGTATTGTGCCCAAACCTATTTGTAAATCTATCCATCAGTCTAGAGAGCAAAAGGCCCCCCAACAACCCAAACCAAAAAACACACCAGTTCCTACAGGGCAGCAAGTGTCAATAAGAACTTCAGCAGGACACACACAAAACCAGTGGGGTTCTAACAAGAGCAGCAAAACAAGTAATTTAGCATCTTGCTGAAAGGTGCAAATTAAACAGATTGTCTCATTGAGCTGTCAGGTGAAAACTGAGGTAGCTCTAGCAAAGCTTGTAGATTTGCTTGTGAAACCAGATGTAACATGATGTGAGTGAGTCTTGGGGATGGTCCCGTGCAGGACCAGGAGCGAGACTTGATGATTCTTGTGAGTCCCTTCCAATGTGATTCCGTAGTACAGCTGGGGTTACCCATAAAGCTTTCCTTATCAGGTCCATATGCTTTTCACTTAAAATGTACATAGATGTTAAGTTTTACTATTTCCTAATCTTAAGATTCACATTTTTTTCTCATGTCATTCAATTTAACAGGTGTAATAAGCAGCTGAGAATATCCTTCTGGTAGTGCTTTTCAATGTCTGCTCTGCCTCAGTACCAAAGCATCCCTCTGACCCCTGTCCCTTGGGGTACATGCAACAGATGGCAGGCACACAGACAGGAGCCAGTAGTCTGGTCCTATACTCCTTTCAAAGTCTTTACAGGATGGTAACTATCACTGTGTATGCTACAGGGACTAACAAGGACAATGCAACATGTGCAAAACAGGAAAAGAAACCTACTGACCTGATCCTGCAAGATGCCACAGAGAAAACTCTCAGCCCTGAACAGGTTCAGTTGAACCTGTTCTTTGAACACATCTGCCTGGTAGCACAGATATCCTGCATTAAAAATTGTCTCTAAAATCACATTGATCTAGAGTGATTGGAATAAGCACAAGATCAATTGCTGCTACTGAAAAAGCTAGCTCCTGGTGTATTAAACACCTGATCAAAGCCCAATGTTTGTGCACACTCCGTGTTGCCCTTGCTGCCTCTCACAGAGGTGAGCGCGTCACGGGCCTCTGTCAGAGCACAGCAGCTGATGTGCCAAGGCTGCACGCCTGCAGCTGTGCATGTGAGGTGCAGGGGCACAGTCACACATCAGCCCCTGCTGCGCAGCAGCACCTCAGAAGCACTTTAAACACCTTCTTCTGGTTCTTCTGCCAGGCTGCTCCTGGGCAAACCCATGGCTAAAACTCACTTCCCTGGCTCCTTCCTGGGAGGCACTAAGAAGGCACCAGCAGCAGTGAAGCAGCAGTGTCCAAGCCCATCCAGCCACAGACTTTCTGCTCCCAAGAAAGACACAGTTGCATGTGGCCCAGAGACAACCTTCCTAACTTGCCCAAGCACTGCATCTCTTCACCTGGCTGAACACAACATTTTCAAACTATTGCAGTGAAAAAACCAGAAAGACTATAAATATATATATTTAAAAATCTAGAAATGTGCCTTGAGCATTTCCCTGGGTCCTCCTGAGATACCACTGATCCTCTGCCAGCCTGTGAATTGCTTTCCACACAAAGAAGAATACTTACCTCCTTTCCCCACCTCTGAATTTTCCCAGACATTGAGCCCTTAGTGGAAAAGGCATAGTCATGAACATTCATCCTATTGCTTTAAATAGCAATTACAAAATTTTTGGTCACCAGTATGAACCCCTGTATTACCATTTACTTACCCTTTTTGCTGTTGTTAAATATTAATATCATCAAGGCTTTCATGGGGATGTTTGAGCTCTGAATCTCAGAGGCTCCATGTCTCGCCTAATGGAAGATGTTATCAGCATTCTCATCTTATAAACAAGGAAATCAAAGCAGGCACTGGAAGCCAAAGTGACTTGCCCAAGGTCATCTTGCTGACAAAAGGCAGAGATGGGAATACAACTAAAAGCTTCTCCTGCACCCCAGCACTGCAAGAGCCAAAAATTGTCTTCTCATGCCACATATACCAGTTCTTGCATTTGTTTCTACCGAGTCTACAATAATTAGTACACAAACAGCAATTCACAGGTGTTTGGACCCTGTGCTCAAAACAACAGCCAGTGACAAAAATCTTACTGACCAAAGTGCATATGGGTCCCAACCTTTTCTTTCACTGCTTACCAGTTTCTTGCAACTTTCATCAACAAAGCATATTTGGTAACCGATCTGTGCAAAAAATCCTGCTGCTTATCTTTATATACTGGATTGTTTTAACTAGATTGTTTGGTAACTTGTTTAAAGCATAGCACTGCTGAATACCTTCTGAGTCCTCAGTGCCCACCTGGGTAAAGCAAGCATATTACGCAGAGAGCACTGCACTGACCAAAAAACCACAGGGCGCACAACAATCTCCCGGAACCACCCCTGCTATTTTCGTTCTTTCGCTGCTCGCCTGTGCAGGCAGCCCCGCCTGACGCTCCAGAGCCTCAGCAGTGCGGATAGCGGGAGAACAGACTGGAAGCTCTGGGACGTGCCCCGCCGCACACACGTGCTGCGGAGAGCACACAGGGACCCGCACCGCGCTGCGCTGACACTGACAGGCACGGCACAAAGTCCTGCTCGGAGCTCTTAGGTCACCGGGCGGAATGCTGCTGTTACCATGTGCGCGTATATATATGCATATATATACGTATATGCATATATATATCACATACAAATATATATGTATATACACACACATACATATATACACACACACACACACATATACATCGTATGTAGTGTGTATCTATCTATCTATCTAGATAGATAGATACAGTGTGCACAACGGCTGGGTGTGTATCATACGGCCATGAAGACATTGTACACACAATACTACTATAATTTACGAGCTCTGACTCGCTGTGTTTTCCACACGATTTCCAACGTGCACTTACACAAGCACCCCCAGGATCCGCACCGCCTCAGCATTCCCCGCGCTGTTCCGCAGGCGGGGGCGGGACACGCGGACAGGAGACCAGAGGAGGGATGTTCGGGTTCCTCTTGCAGCCCCCGGCCCCGGCAGCCGCCCCATGCCCCCGGCACGGCCCCGGCACGGCCCCGGCCCCCAGCAGGCGTCCCGGGGCGGCGGCTCCTCCTCACCTGGTGGCAGAGGATGGTGCGCTGAACCAGGCGAGCGTAGCCGTCCAGGCGCACCCCTGAGTTGCTGCGGCTCCTCATGGTCCCACGGCCGGCCCGGCTGCCCGGCCCGGCCGCGCTCGGGGCGGCGGTACCCGGAGATGGCGGCGGCCTCTCCCCGCCCTCACGGCGGAGCGGGGCGGGGCGGCAGCGGCCTCCGCCCTCAGGCACCGCGGGGACACGGGGACGCCGCCGCGCAAGGACCGAGCGGAGGAGGGGCCGCCTGGCGTGACAAAAGCCCGACTGCGTTTGTAAAAAATAGTGTCGATTTTACAGAACCTCTTCGTAAGTTCGTAAAATAAAGCTGAAAATACCAGAATACTTGTTGGAAGCTTTTCTTTCCCCCAGCCTTAAAAAAACCCCACCGTTTTGAGATCTGATCGAATGAAACCACGGAACAGATGTTGCAGAGTAGCTGAAGGTGTGATATTAACTCAAAATTCGGAAAGAATTTTTTTCTTTTTTCTTTTCTTTTTTTTAATGGAATTGTAGCACTAACAGAGTTACTATTGTAACTTTTCCTTGCTGTTCTTCCTTCATTGCCTACAGCTGACAGTCGTGGTTGCGATAGCAGCGTTCACAGCCGCGTTCGTTCCTTCGGTGGCGGTCGGACCGCAGCTCTGTAGGCTCTGCACAGCACAACAGAGGACAGAGCTCGGAGGTTCAGCATCTCCCTCTGCCAGAGCCGTGCGGTGAAACCTGCGCCGAGCCAAAACATGGAACAGCTCACTGCTCCCCTGAGCCCCGCACCGGCCTCCCCCTTCAGGGCACCGCTGTTTAGAGAGACTGCACTTACGCACCAAATTTGCTGAGCAGGGTGGTGCAGCTGTACCCGGCAGGTTGCTGTTTATCTTTGACTAAGCTTAAAACCTCCTTACAGATCCCCCGAGTTACCTTTGCAGCCACAAACTAACGCACAGAATTTTACTTGGTGCTCTGGGCGGGTGTTGCAGCTTTCCCCGAGCTCTGGGTGTCCTGGCTAAACAAAGTCTGAGAGACCAAGTACCAAAAGGATACTGTAACACCCAGTGTAAAAACACGTTTTCAGCTAGTTTGATGATGAGCTAAAATATTATGCTGGTGCAAGTGCAAATTTTTACTACAATATGAGCATGCTATTAAGTGGAAAAGTCAGAAAGGACTCCTCTCCCCTAGGAATATATAAAATAAAAATTATGTCAAGAATCCTAACATATTTTAGTGTGTAAAAATTAAAAAAAAAAAAAGAAGACTCTGAGCAGGTCAGTGGAATATGTGTATTCATAGGGAATTTAGTTACTGAAGCTAAACTCAGCTATGTGCTTTTGCTTACAGCATTCCTATGGGAGAGCTTCAGCAGTCTTGAGGGCAGGCATTGACTGGATTAACTTATGTCAGGGTTTTCTCTGCTAAAATCCAGATCTGTCAGAACCATGCAAGGTAAAATATGTAGCAGAGAATAAATGCAAAAGCTGGGTCAGCTTTTTCTCCAAGAGGTGGCATACTGTTGATCCTGTAATCTGAAGAATTGTAATGCATCCCAGTATTAATGACACATTTATCTAAAAGACAAAGTTTATATATTTTGTGTTGTACTTGCTGCAAATTTATTACCTTTTTTACAGACGAAAATATAAATATAAGAACATTAAATAAATTTACATGAAACACTGCAAAGGCAATTAGCCAAATAGTTAAAGCATTCACAGAAATGTATTCCAACTACTAGCATTCCAGGATGGGCTTCTACCAACATGCAGCTAAAATCCTGTGGATAAACACAACAAATACTTTAAATTCTCACCTTAAAAAGCATAGTCAGAGTAATTTTGGATGTGTGACTGAAAGAACTGAAAGAACCTGTGTTGCCCACAGAACCACAATGGGGTTTGAGCACTGAAGAGGTTCAATTGCTAACTCCAACAGAGTCCCAGATAAGAGGCCTGTAACTCATGCTTTTTGTTGAGGACAGTGTTTTCAGGGCGCCCAACTGAGCCCTCCCCACCAGGAAAGCAAAGCCCTTGCTCCCCATCAGCATGCACCTGCTTCATGCAGCCCTCTTTACGGGGCCTGGTACTCTGCAGTCTGGCACCAGTTTGTCCTAGTTTGCTCTGGGAGCAGCCAACTTTTGCCCAAGAATGCAAACTGAAAAAGCAGTGGCCATAGCTGCACATGCATGTGAGGAAGAAGAGGTCAGACCAGGGCTTAGGCCAATTTCTGTTCAGGAGGAATCTTCACAATGTTGTATGGACTTTCAGCTATTTTACATGAAGAGCCCAAATCCATTTTTTTTCCAGTAAATATCACAAGAGGAATGAAATTTTGCTTCAGAAATTACTGAGCTAGCGCCTCAGTATTTGGTTTGCCAACCACAAGCCAAAGAACAGGCAGAAATACTCATTAGAATAGCTCAAGAGCTGCCCCTTAAAAAACAGCCATGCAATGAAACAAAAAATTTCTCAGCTACTAAATATAGCAACTGTCATTTATTATTTCTATTTTTTCTTCAACTTGCCTCCCCCCACCCTCCAAACTTCTCTACTTCCATCATTGCAAATGAAAAATGGCAGCGTCTCACCACTCAATATAAATACTGACACTGGTGAAATCAATGGCAAAAACTGATTACTTCACTCAAGCCACCAACACAACTTAGTTGTACTTAATAACCTACTGACTACTTTATTTAATACTCTACTTGAATTACACCCAATTGCTATCCCTCTATGGTGTACTAAAAGGTAGCTAAAGGTTCAAGACAGATTGTGTTTGTTATTTACAGTTCTGCATCTAGTGAATATATTCAAACCACTGTAAGTGATCACTTACTGGACAAATTAATTTTTGTAGCATTCCATGTTAAAGACGATTAACTAAAGAAAAATGCAAACTCACAATAAAAGTTACAAACAAAATACAAATTATTTTTCTATACATAGGTATATTTAAATTTATATTACAAGAAATAAATATAAAAGTATCATTGAGATGCTTAAAGGTTGATATTTTCTGCTTATGTACATTACTGCACAGTTTCCTACTAAAACGTACAAAAAGTTGAAGACAGTGTAGCTAACATTTTTAAAGTTAACATCGTTTGTATGCACAAGTTGTACCTTTCTACATTTATACAGTACTACTAAGCATTATATCCAGATAAACTTAATTGTAATGAAAAAAGTCTAAACAAAACTTTTGTTTAAATGTTAAAAAACCCCTCAAAAAACCCCACTCTGATGAAGAAACAAAATGGAAGTGTGCCAGCTGTAATCTGACATCCAAGACCTTGTCAAAATAGTAGGTTCCTTTTCTTTTTTTGTTTTTTTTTTTTTTTTTAATAATTGTCCTTGTCAATCCATTGCATGGCTGCCTTGAAGTTCCAGTACCATATATTAAATAAAACCAGTTCTTGGTCTGCTCACATTATGTAAAACTGCTAAAGTAAAACTCTACTTCACACTGTAAAACAATGTGCTGTTTAAAAGGAAATCACATTTTCTCCATAGAACTTAGGCTTCCTCTCTTTGAAGTCCTTCTGAGTGAGATTTGGCTTTCTTGGCTGCCAGTATCATCCTTGTCTTGGAATACAAGTTGTTTGCCTGAAAAGTCATGGAGACACACATCACCATTCTGTACACTGAAACAAACACCATTCTTCTCACTGGAAAGATGGCCTGTTGAAACAAAAAAGTGCATTCCCTATCAGAAAGGTTCAGAATCAAGCCTCCCATGCTTTTTTAGTCACTATAGGGAGTTCATACACTCTCATTTTATCCCTGCAACAATTTTAAAATGTGTATTTTTGGTAAATATTTTGTATACATTTCTTTTCCTGTGGGAAATCCTGATATTTGAGAGATGTTAATATATTTATTCACAAAGATTCCATATTTTAAGTAATGAAGGTCACAATTCTCAAAATGTAGACTTGACTTGGAATAAGTATCACTAGATAAGATGCAAAATATTCCTCATTTTAAGGATTTGCTTTATTGAATTAAGTTTTAAAGGTATCTTAGGTGTGCCATGCATCTGAAAGAAGAGTGTTTGAGTACAAGGAATTCAGCTTACAGCATTTACTTCTGAAGGACAATCAGAACAAGGCCTAGGTCTGATCATGGGTCAAAACCATACTTAGACTACAGAGAATCTTACACATTTAGGTGAATCCACAATGAACACATCTAATACCATTGCTGACTGAAGCCTTTTAATGAAATGCTCCACAAATGTTAGTTCACTGGACAAATCTCCTGCCCCTATGTATCATGTTCTAAATATTATTAAGGAGAATTTGGGTTTTTTTATTCTAAGTACTTCTGCAAACACTTCAGTTTAGACTTTTTTGAAAATTACTTATTAATTTAAGCAGCCATCAAGCACTTAAACAGGCACAAATGTAGACAGGGTAAGATGAGCAGAAGAGCTTTGTTCATTAATTCAAATAAGAAAAAGGTTGAAATGATAGAAAATAACCATACTTGCTAACACTGTGATTGTTAACCCCCTGCCTGCCTAACACTGTTTTATCTTAGGAGTGTTCAGAATAGCTGTGCCCTAATGTTAGGGCAAAAGCTGAGAAAAAAATAACTGTGAACAAATTCAGAAAGGTGGTTTGTGTTCCTCAGTGAGGAAATCTGCAGGTTCAGCCATGTGATACCTAATTGTAGTTTCTGAAACATGCAAATCTGCAAGAGAAAAAACTGAAAATAAGGAAATATTAGAATGCCATGAAAAGATGAAGTCCAGTAGGAAAGCAAAGTCACAGGCTATACAGACATTCCAAACCTACCATAGTAAGTCATTCAGTCCTGAATCTGGAATAGCATTTCAGTAGAGGCAGTGAGGCTAAAACCATCAAGTGTTTACAGCTCAGGGTATTTATGACATAGGCCTTAATTTCTAGAGTGTTTTTGGTTTTGGAGGTCACTTTTTAAAATGAAATGTTGCAATGTTATTTTCAAGTTCCAGCTTTGAGAGGAGAGCAATCAGGTGCAGCAAATTAGAAGGTTCCATGTTCCCATCTAACAGCAGTTTAATACCTTTTGGAAGCATTAGCCCAGCTTTTCTGAGACACAACTGCCCCATGTTTGGAAGATTAGGTGTAAGGAATTGCCTCCAAGAGCTTTTCTGGGAGCTATCCAAGCACAGGTTTAGCCTCTTCTTACAGAAGTCCTAAGGACTCAGAAGAATTATTTAGTCAAACTATGCAGGCAAGGTATCCTACAACCCCCTAGATATGAATGAAGGATGTGGTACAAGGTTCACAGCATTCAAAATAGACAATAAAATAGGAAATTAGGTGGGTCATCAGAGACATCCATGTTTGCAAGTGCACAGGAACAAGGTTTTATCAAAGTTCTGTCAGCTGCTTTTGTCTAAGAAGCTTTTGGCACAGGACACACAGACACACTGGAAAGGTCTGATTATGTGAATATAGTAGGACAGAATTGGAGCACAGCCAACAGAATTGGCATCACTTAATGGTTTAGATCATCAATTTAGCATCTCATTCCAAACTACTCAAAAGAAGAAAACTTTTTTCCAGAAAGCCACAATAGGCTCATTCATTCGGTTGCTACAACAAACAAGTTCAATAGAACATTTCTGCTATCTTTCTTTCTGTTCAGAAAAGCAGTCAAAATGCTTTTGTAGCTTGGTATAAGCAGGTCAGATGTTGCAGGGAGAGGGCTTCTTTCATCAGAGCAATTAACATAGCAGGGAAAAAAGAACCCTACAAGACATGCAGGCTTTTGCGCCTGAAAATTTCTCTCTTTGAAAGGAAATACTTCTACCTAAAAATATTGCCTTACTTTGTGTCTAATGATAGCAAGTGTCACTGGATTCTGGTTCTCAACTGATCTGTTAGATAAAAAGTATATTAATTATTGCATTATGTGGTACCCAAACAGGGAGATTTTACAATGGAATGTGAAAAAAAAACCAAAAACCCGACCTCAATTTGGGAAGCTGTACAGGGCATGTCCAAATGCCATCTCCTCAAGTGTTGTGATTTCTCTGCAATATGCAGTTAGTACACTTATAGGAGCAGTAACCTCTAACCCACATACGAATTATTTTACTCTGTATATCTGAGAGGTTATCTGCTGACATAATCTTGTTGATTATGTGCTGTCTTCTGACAGCATAGGCTAAGAAATGAGGACAACACAGCCTCTCCAAGCATGTTCAACAACTTCATAATAAACATTCTAGTTGATGACATGACTTCTTAGCCTCAGCTCTTGATCAGTTGGGAAAAATACCTCAGGCACACAGGAGTAATGTCTTCTGAGTTTTGCTTGACTTAGGGTTTTATACATTACAGATTTGTAAGTTATTTTTCTGTTTGAAAAATTGATTGTCTTTACTGAGAGCTCAATTCAGCACCATGACATGTGCCCTGCAAGGGTGTGAAGAACTAGATTATGTTCACTGAAAAAAGGTCAGTTTTTAATAAGTACTTTCAATGGTAATTCATACCTAGCTTTCTCAACAGACAAATAAGCCACAGCAAATTGCAAGTGAAATTTTGAGCGCAGTGCTACTTACACCTGCATTTCAACTCCTCAGGAAGAGCAGAGGGCAGCAGTGCAGAGGACAGTGCTATGTTAGAACAGGAAGGATGGAGAATTTTACTTCTGAAGAAATACTATTTTGCATTATACTTACCATTTCCATTTGCATGGACTGAATAATCATTATTCATCAGCAGTGTTGTAGAGTTAGTGGAGTTACTGTTAGATTGCAGGGAGTTGGAAGAACTGGATACTCCTTGATTTACAGTCTGCTTCTTTAAACCATTTGTAGCAGTTCTACTCCAGTCTAAAACAGGAAATAATACAACTCACACAAGCACTATACAAAAATATAGTTAATAATGCAACTGAATTAATATAAAACCAAGGCTTTGCACACTTCTTGCAGTATTCTAGAGAGAATTATATTGTAAGAATTTAAGGAGTCTTGATGTTTAAAATTATTTATATCTAGTTCCTTTTCTCTCGTCCCTTTTTAAATTACAAGCAGCCAATTGTCATAGTTTTACAACTGCAGACCAGATCAGAAAAATAACTGAAGTGCAGTTGATTCTCTAAGTGAAAGTGTACAAAAATACATGGCTTTACAAGAGGAAAACTACTTAGTAACAAAATAACATAAAGTAATTAATGCCTTTTATGGTTTAAACCATGCTTCATTTTGTTTTTGTGGAAATAACTGGTAAAACTATGTCTGACCCACAAGCTGGAACAAATCTTACCGTTTCTAACTGACCAAAAGTCTTCTGCAAAGACATGCCTTTACCCTGCAGTGGAAGAGGTCATCTCTTAGCAGTTAGCAGCTTAAGGCAACAGCATGTAAACATGCAAGCTGCATCAGCTACCACCTTTAAAGAGTATAATTTTGGAGGTTTACTGTATCTTCTAATAAATTAGAACTGCAGCAATATGATCAATCAGGTTTTTTTTGGTGTGGGTTGTTTTTTGTTTTGTTTTTTTTTTCTAATTATTACAAAATACCAGGAACTTAACACTAAATATAAGTATTCAGAAGTTAAAAAAAGAAAAAAAATTACCAGAGTTTTCAGCCAGCCTGAATTTCCCACAACAAAGATATCTTCTCCACTGTTTACGGACATTCTCCTTTGTTACACAATAGAAGATGAAAATGAAGAACCCTGCAAAGCAATAACATAAAAGATTGTTGCGAAATTCACTTTTACTACTTCCTAATGAACAATGTTTTGGTTTACTTTCATTGTTTTTAAATTTCTAATAAAAAGTAATGACACCTTTGCTGAAAAAGTTTACAACTCTGAATGTTGCAGAGCACTTTTTCCTTACATAGATTAGAAGGAATCATACACACAAAATAAAAAACAACAAATACAACCAAATGCACGAAGTGCATGAAGTTTCCTTTTATCAAATAAAAAGGGAAAAATTCTGTTGATCTTGAAATTTACTTAATGCTTTTGGAAAAGAATTCAAAGCAATGTCAAAGAGAGGGTGTGATACCACACTATCAGATGATGAAGCTTTTTTAGCACATGGTGTGACACTGTTACAACTTCTATTAGCAACTAACCTGTTACCATCAATGCTACAAAATTTTGAGCACTCATCCAAAGAAAATAACTCATATCTAAAATAATAATAAATGGTACTCCCTTTACCACAATTTCCAATATTTACTAGAAGGGATGGTGCCCATCCCATTTGCTACCAGTGCCACATTACAGTCCCTTTGTCTACTTCTCATTTGCTACTAACTGACACAGAGTGGCATCCAACTTCTCCTGCTTAAAGTTCATCACAATTGCCCTCCTTTAAGGGAAAGTGGCACTCAATCTTTGCACAGTTTCCAATCTGCAACGGGAAACAGTTGTATTAGGTTTAGAATGAATCGTAAACAACAGTAAGTCAACACAGCAAATAGGGGAAAGGTGTATATGTTGAACAGCAACTTTCGCTGCTTTAGTCTCTCTGGGAAACCATCCAGTCAGTCATCTAAGTGCTATTTAAGCAGAAGTTTGGATCCAAACTTCAGAAGGGCAGTTCAGGTATATTTAGGACACTGGGGACAGCTACAACACCTCCTGTCTATATAAAAGTCTATGCAGCAACTCTGCTTTTGGATATGTCCAGTAGCACCCGCCTTTGCAAAACCTTATGTTTTCATATCTACTTCTCATATATTCTTAAGTACCATACAGGCCATGTTAAGAATTGGGTCACTAACTTTTAGATGTTTCAGCCTTGCCTGTCTCAATGACCCTTTGCTGAATGTCAAACCTCCCCCAGAAGCCTTAGGAGAACTGAAGAAATGATACCATTTTCACTACATTAATTGTATTATAACATGAATACTTAAAGTAACTGAATATTCAAAATTCATTGGTTTATTAGTGGAAACACAGGCATTTCCAGGAATATCTGGTTTGCATACACTTTTAAAATGACAATATTTATAAATATACCATACCTGTATAAATAGTATCTAGTTTTTCTGTACCTTACCACAACAAAACTGCAATTTAAGGTTACTGTAAAGCAGTATCATCTCATCTCTAATATAATTAACATGCTAATGCACATATCAAATTTAAATTTTTATGGCTGAATCAAGAAAATAATGTTTCAAAATGTTTGGTTAGTTATATTATAGACAGGGAGCTGTTACATGGAGGATAACCTTACCTTGCAAAGTGTTGAAAATGGTAAAGAGGTAAGTAAATACCTCATTTACTGTGAAGAAAGCAAACCCCCAAGTAATTCCCAACAAGAATGTGAGGCCAGCAACACTCCTAAGGTCTTGGATACTGGTTTTCCTTTGAGCACCGAGTTGTTTCTTCTTTTTGATACGACAGAGCTGGATCAGCACAACAATGAACATGCTGATATTGATTAGGAATATCAGGCAGAAGTATCCCACAGCAGTAATATAGAAGACAATTCTATTTTTGATCCAGCAGCTAAAACAGAAGAGCAGTCTGTCAACCATTATCAGAAACATAAACTAAGTGAAATAAATATGAGACAAACTTGTAGTTTCTTGCATGCAAACCATTTTTGCCTTTTACAAAAGAAGTTGGGTTTTTTTGGCCAAAGGATATGAGCCTTCATAAAGGCAATAACCCTAAAACACATGAGATACTGTAGAGTTATACTATTTCAAAGCACTACTACGGCTTTCTTGCCTTCTCCTCCTTTACTTTAAAGAAAAGCAATTTATAGGACCTCCCTCCACTCCCCACCCTCACCTCTCCCAATGAACCTCCCTTTAACTCACAATTCATCAGGTCCATTTATGGAAACCTTTCCAGTGGTTATAAGTCCATAATTATCCGGTGATACTGCCAACACAATGGACACAACTACTGCTGGTAACCCTAAAAGATTATGAGAAAACACATACATAAGAATCCTAACAGAGACAGTATTATGAGAAATTGAAATTATTATATTTTGCTACAAAGTCTACATATTGTTTCTGAAATCTGGCTGTTGAATTCTGCTGACTACTAGCTGTCTGAAAAATTGCAGCATTCAAGCTGCTCAGGAGCACAACTTGCAAAGAAACAAGAGGAGTCCTTCACAGCCAGCTCCTAAACTTTCTGAATAAACTAACAAATACCATCAGTCTTCAAATTGATTCAGATTATCTCTTACAGGATAACCAATTTTCTTTCTTACATATGTTTTAAGAAAAAAACAGGAGATAAAAATCAGGCCCAGAATCTCTTCATCCTCTATCCAGTTAGACCTGGTTTTGCTGCTTTTTGTTAGCAACAGTGCTATTCCAGAAATGGGATATATACTTGTTGGCATTTATTCTCAAAATAATGGAAACATCCACATTCAAAATTGGTTCTATTGTACTAGCACAAGGAAAATTCATTATCACTTTGCATTGCAGAAACTTCAGTTCTGCAGCTGGTGTGGTGGGACTCCATGCCTCAGAAAGGTGGAACATTATATCATAACATTTAATGATTGCCGAATTTTAATTTCTGACCTGTATCACATTCACTGAAATACTTGATTAGAGGAATTATCTATTTAGCATAAAAAATGAAAAAAAATACATACCCCAACCAACAACACAAAATTTAAGAATGTATTTCCGTACATAGGTGTTAAAGACTTTCACAAGGGCCAGATACATGTGGAAAGCTTCCAGGCCCATCCAGGTAAAGGAAACCAAGAGGAAATAGTGAAGAAACACTGCAACTGCAATGCATAGGCCTCGTGTATCATACAGTGC
>VYZP01019829.1:0-24922 GCA_013400635.1 Hypocryptadius cinnamomeus
GCTTCTTCAGGAAGGTCGCAGCACTCTGAACGCCACCCACCGTGACATACAGATATAAGTTATTACAATAAGAAATTTGTATGGATGACTCAATATTTTAAAGTTGCCTGAGGTTGATAACTTGACTATGTTATACACATTCTTAAATAATGCCTAGTTTTGCCTAAAAACAATTACTTAGAGATTGCTACTAATTTATAAGTGTCACAGGTGAGAGTGGGAGCTTCAGACAAAGTTTATTAGAGAAGCCCTTCTGCTGAGTCGTGAGGTGCAGAAATGACCCCTGGCTTTCTAAACTCCTCAATCTTATCCCCAGACTTTATCAACACTTTAAGTAACTTTGTTCCACAGGATTAATGATGGCAAACCAGATTTATTTTGATAAAATTAATTATTTATTATGCCATTGACAAGGCAAAAATCTTAATTAGAATTATTTGCTGTACAGTCTAAAAGCCAAAATTAATAGTTATGTATGGTATTGGAAATGATAGTGCACTATATCAGAGCAATGATATTAAAGCAACTATATTAAAGCTAGCAAAAAGAAACAATTATTAAGTAGAGACTGATGTAATTCACCACACCAGTGCTCACGAGCATATGTCTTTCACTCAGCCTCGAGTATCCTGGGGAGACAATCTCTACTCAAGGGAGGAATCTCCCTCCACTCCAAGGAGGAATATGTTATCTAACCATATGAGAGGGGACTGGACCCATAGAGTGTGAAGCAGTTGACTGCCAGCCACGTCTCTGGTTGTGTCACTAACAGGATGTTAATTTTGGGGTTGGTGAACATAATTCAATACCAAAATCAGCACATGACAGCCCCTCTCAGTCTAATACTGAGAGCCTTTCAAATTGGGCATTGTCCAAGTAGTTTGACCACATTCCAGGGCAGAGCATCCTGCCACAGTAAGTAATATTTTTATAGGCTGGAATTGATCATATCACTCTTAAAGAAAATATCCTTGCTGTTAGCTGTCATACTTTCTATACTTTTATAAGTGGTAAAAATAAAGTTGTTATCCAGTGTGCTACTGGAAGATTATGATCTGGTACATAATACAATGAATATTCACAGATTTAGAAGCCAGTTTCTTTGAAGGGCAGAGATTTTATTGCCTGAGAGAAGTTTAAATTTTAAAAGATCATTGTCTTCCATCTCTGCTAAACTGATAATGAGAAAGCAACTAATAGAAATTCCTCCAAAAGCCTTCACTTTTGAGAATCCTCAAAAGAATTCCACTTAAAAATGGATGTGTGGATGTTTTGTTAACATTAAAAACGCCAAGCTATACACAGGAATGTAGCAAGTGTCTATGAAGAAGAGCAGTGAGAATTTATGTTGGTTTGAAATTCCCAGCAGATGGCTCAGCCAGGTTCTTGTACTGATGACAGGAGCCCAGCAGCCTACAGTGTGCTGAGGTAAGCACTTGCAACTCAGTATGAAAATAACTCAGGTAATAAGGTGTGAGTGGTCTTGAAGGAAAGCAAGTCTGTGCAGTAAATTAGCACAGGAGAAACTAATGAAGAAACACAAACAGTAAAATGTAATCATTGGAACAGACCACAGGAAAGAATGAATACAAAATTGATTTAAGAGCATAGTTTACCTGAACTGCTAGCAGAAAGGAACTGACATTTTCCAAATTAAAAGATTTCAGCTGTAAGGTTAAGTAATTTCAAGTTTACTTAAGGACAAGACTGAAAACTTTGCTAGTTGGCTGATGGAGCCCTGAGCTTAGCTGCTGAATAAAACAAGTAATTCTAGGCAGGGACAGTACCAAGAACAATACATAGATTGTTGCATGCATTTAATGTTTATTCTGTTTCTGCTAATATCAATTTAAATCTCAGATTGACTGATTAAAATTTCATCCTGTGTTGAATGACTACTCTCCTTGATCTATTAAAAAATTTATTTTGAATAAGGCATTGTTTTGCATAGTAAATCACTGGAGCTTTTTTCCAGAGTAAAAGCATGGGCCTGTTTAAAGGGAAGTATTTTTCCTCTTGATACATATATGTAATCTTCCTTGGCATTGCTGGGATATGCCTGTTCAGTGATAAGAAGATGGAGTAATACGTCCTAAAAAATGCATTAGGTAGGTCAACAGTCAGTTCTAATTGCATATCTTTTATTCATCTCAGAGGACTTTGGGGATTTGGAATAATGCAGCTAAAATTAAAATTTGAAAATTCTTATTAATCTCCTTCACCAATCCAGTAAGAGTGAAAGTAACATTCAGCCTAGCATTAGATGTAGTGTTTACCATACTCAGTTGTATGTATCAATGGCCATTTCCATTACAGTTTCATCAGAAAATATCAGCAACTTTCTTTCCTATGCAGTTGGTGGATATAAAACTGGCCCTTACTTTGAAAAAAGAACTGCTCATATGTGTAAGTTGCTCTACAGAACTACCTCCCCAGCTATGCTTTTTTTACTTCCTACCACATTGTAAAAGGCAAGAAAATAAATAGGGTCTGAAAGTGGGTAGTGTTCAGAGATACCGAAAACAGCTTTCTTAACATAGCCCTGATTCCATACTCTCTTAAACTGTTTTCACACAATGTGAACCAAACCGTGTGTCTTCTGATTTGTCTGTTCCATGCAGCAAGCTTAAAGGAAGTGAGATCTGGCTGGTTTCAGCTGGACCATTTCCACAAGAAAAGCAGAATATCCCTGGGGGGAATAAAGCTGTGTTAATAAGCTCTTATTTCACTTGCCAAAGGTAACAGCAGAGAGTTGTCTAGAGAATTTCTAGGTTTAATCTTTTCTCACCTGTTATTGCAAGAGTGACATTACAGCAGCCCTCAGACTATATGAAAGAAAGACAGGCTTCAGACACCTAGGCTGTAAAAGAACCACAACTGGTGCTGAAGAGCACTGCTTTACACTAACCAATGGGAAATATTCAACAGAGGATGTAGCCAGTACACTGTCATTTGCAGGACTGATTCTTGATCTGCATGAAGGAAATGGAGTTTATGATACAAATTATGTCTCAGGCTAAATGTAGTTGAATTCAGGGCTCAAAACTCACGTCTTGTACAAAATTTGTCACAGATAAACAGTGATACTGCTAACATTCATTAATTTTATCCCTTGTTATGATTTATTACTCACAAAGCTTGGATCCATATAAGAACTAAAATTATATTATTATAACTAACCATTTCCCCAGAGACTATTGTATGGAAGATGTCAGCAAAATCATGAATGGTACTGGCAACATGAGCAGAACATCATTATTCATCAATCACAACACCAGAACAGAGAGCAGTTACACACAATTCAGTGGTATCTTTCACCCTGTGCCCAGTTTAAGTGTGGAGAACCTTGAACAAAGAATTATCAACATTGAAACACAATTCAAACAAGAATTTACAGCACCATGAAAAGTTATTAAACATGTTAGGCTCCATGCAGCCTCCTGCTTATCAAATTCCTATGCCACTGAAAACTATGAAGGTGCTCCTGGAGGGAGTTTGCCTAGAAATACCCTAACAGCATACTTCTTCCTAATGTTTTCCCTCTGTTCTACTACGTAAGGACCAAGGGAACCATTTAGATTTTCAGTTCCAAAACAGACTACTATATGAGATCAAAATATTTAAAAATTTGAAAATCCAGTATGTCAGAAATTACAGTAATTAAGAATCAGTTGATTGTGAAGCATTACTTCCTTACAAAGAGAATCAAGCCTATTTGAAAAGATAATGACAAATATTTGGACCTGCACATGCTGGCTTTTTTGTGTATATCACAATATACCAGCTGAAAAAAGTGACTACGCAATTGCCGTAAAATCATAGTTTTCAATATGAGTAGAGAAAATCAGGAAAACACATTATAAAAGAGGTTTTTGTAACAGCTGGCTCTTTTGCTGAAGTAAATTTTTCAACTCCCACAACAGACATACTGGGTTGCAACTCATATTTCAGCATTCCATCAAATGTGTTTTTTGTACCACGTCTTGAAACAATGAAATCTGTTTTTTCTGTCAGTGATATCACATCAGGGAAATATGAGCAGAAGCATTGGTAAAGGCATTACTTCAGACAGATGTCATTAGTGTTTGGTTGTTTCAGATATTCTGACATGACAAAGCAGTATAGTCCCTTTGGTCTGAACCACAGATCTGAACCAGGCAGACACAGTTCTGTCCAACACTACTAATTCCATGAGCCAAACCACCTTGGAAATGTCTATGGTTCACTTCAGCTGCAGCATTTCACTGGCAGAGTGATTAAGACCAAATGACTACTTGTCCTCTTATAGCAGCTTTTGCTACTACTCTAGGGGTATATGAATATGGTTGCTTGAGAGAGTTTGCCAAGGGAATGATAAAATTATGAAAGTTACTTTAGTTTCTCACCTACAAATGAGCAGGAATGACAAATAGCAGGTCCTTTAAGAGCTCCCCCGAAAATGAAATATGCACCAGTAAAGCCTGTTTCTTCTGTCTCTAGTAGTAGAAAAATAAATCCTCTGGTTTTGAGCCTTTCTACTCATAAAACATTTTTCTCATTTCTTTGAAATGCTCCAGCTTCATGTTATTGTTACATTTGAAAATAATTTTCAAAACAGTTTTCTAAAAGTCCTTTTTTTAATAAAAATCTAAATTTATAACTAGCAGGGAGACAGTACTCAGAAGTAAGGTCCTATATCATACACATACCTCCTGTCTAATTGTGATTATGTGAGTTTACAGTATGGAAGTTGTGGACACTACAGAATTTTGTTGGTGATGTCATTTTCCTGCAGTGAGAAGTACATAGAAGAATGCAAAAAACTAAGGAAAAACATATCCTTAACAGATGGCTTTCCTCTAGTGTTTTGAAGAAAACACTCTGGTCTGAACAGTTGATAATCAGACAAAAAATTAAGTTTGAAGTGAAATAAATATACCTATATACAGTAATTATGCCATAAATTACATAAGTAAACAGAAAAATGAACTTGATTTCTCAAGGTCTCATACGTGTGCTGGAAATTATGTATCAGAGTATTTTAAGAACAAATGATCAACAGTTTTAATGAGGCTGGGCATTTGAGGCAGTTTTGACTTTGACTAGACAAAGTCAAAACTGGTAGCCAGGTTCTTAGAAACACCAGTGAATCTGAAGTACTCCCTTGAATGATCATGATGGGAGGGGAGTGTTTTCAGATCTCCCTTCTAATGGAGAAACTATTCCTGAAAAAGTCTTTCTGGCTGGTGGAAAGAATGACTACTGAAAAGAGGTTGAGTGAGTAGTTTAATGACTGAGCGGTTAGGGGTCTATTACAGTCAGTAAGGCATCTTGCTGTTCTGAGGTACTTCTCATTGATGCTGTTAAATTGGTCTGACCAGTGGTTTTTATTACTTTTTTAATTTAGTGCTGGCTTAAGTGCTATCTGTCAGAGGGACTGCACTCATGAGTGGCAATCCTGGATTAAAAATGAGCGATTCCTGAAAGCCTGCTGCATAACAGCAGTTGTTGATAGTTTCAAAGGAAAATTAATTCATACGTTTGTGTTTATTCATTTAAATTATATTTAAATTTGATTGTTTCAAACAATAAAAAGGAAAATTCCTATGAAAATAAGTATTTTTCTTTATGACACACTTCAAATACAGCATTAGAGAGCTAGAAGAGGTATCACAAGTTCATCTAACCCTTCCAGACTACCTCAGGAAAAGCAGCGCCACACATCTGCTATTCCTGACAGATCCTTGTCCAGCCAGCTCATTGATGACCTGCAAGAGACACAAATGTGCCTCTTACACTGCTTCACCAAAGCCTTCGTAGTGGCTACTCTAGATATCCTTCCTCTTGTCCAACTCCATTACTTTTATACATGTCCAATTCATCCAAGGACAACAAAGTACATCATCGTTATCTTTGTGTATCGTCAGCCTTTTACGTGTCTGAAGACTATCACAATGCTCATTCCCTTCCGCTGTAGCTATCCCACTCTGTGTTTTCTTCCTGGGCCCTGACTTCCAAACCCCACCCTTGCTATTCTCCACTGGATTCTCTCTGATCAGTGCATTTTTTTGCCAACAGTCACTTAAGCAGATTTCTATGCCAGCAAGTGCTGAGTAGAGAGGTTGCTGTGGGTGTTGCAATTCTGCAATATGGTAAATGCTCAGCTCAACTTCATTTGAAATATGGATTACCAGTACCCAAAAGATGAAACTCTATGAGATCTCTCTGAAGTAAATGCTAGAAATGTGCATAACTGGACACAGCTGTATGCAACAAGCGATGTGGGATAAAAAGCTGGTGGGACATCACATGATGCTGGTGGCATGACACATGCAATGCCACATTTTGCATGCTCCACAACTTCCCCTCCTGGGAGGTTCCACTGGAATATCGACAGCTGCCCACCCTCGCGAGGAGTCAGAGGCAGCAGAAAGCACGAATTTCCAAAGCAAGTATTTGTTAGAAATAACTGCTTCATAGGAGAAAAGGAAATATAATGAGGAGGGAGAAATTTTTTCATTGTTGAACTGAGGACCTACAAAGTCAGCACAGGATGGTAACAAAGATACTCCAGAGTATTTTTGAAAACAGGCTGAGTGCAGCTCGGTTAAAATAGGCTCGCTCACGCCCATCAATTTACAGTGACTTATTTACGCGAGTGACTTCAGACTCGAGCCGTGGGAGCAGTCTGAGTGAGGACACGTTACCTGCTTAGAGACACGTTTGGAGTTACAAACACCGCGGAGGGCCGGCTTCCGAACGGCCCTGCGAACTGCCTCGGGGAAGTTTGCAAGCGCCGGGTTGTCCCGGAGGCAGCCCCGGGTGGGGACACACGGCTCTACCACCGCNTCCCGGTGGGTTTCTTCTGCCCCGACCCAGCGGCTGGAGATGAGCGCTGAAGCGGAGGGGTTGTCGCGGGCGGATGGTGCCGGCGCGGACAGCACGAGGTGACGCCGCCTCAGGTACCCTGGCTCCTTCAGCATCCTCGCGGGTGCGGGCGGCGCTGGGCTGTGCAGCACCCGCCTGACCTCCGCCCAGCTCCAGGCGCCGCCCGGAGGCAGCGGGGACGGTGCGGTGTCCCTGGGACGATAGCCAGAGGCAACATCCGAGCCTGGCGGGGCAGCCTTCTCTGCAACCGTGTTGTGATTTTGATCCTGGAGAGTGTGGGCTGCTGCTGGCAGCTACAGGATGAAGTCGCCTCCCTGCTGCATGTCTCTTTCTTCTCAAGCATCCTTGGAGGATCCAGGGAGTAGCACATCCCTGGGTTCGCTGGAGTCCAGTGTTTTCTCCAGTGAGGAAGAGCAGGGTCCCCTGCTCCAGAAGGTCATTCCCTCTTTGGACTGCTTTACTATCAATGTAGGAGGCAGCCGCTTTGTGATGTCCCAGCAAACTTTGTCTTGCTACCCTGACACCCGTCTTGGCAAACTGGCAGTAGTGGTTTCTGCTGCCCGGGATGTGGCTTCTGGCCTCCTTGAGCTTTGTGATGATGCCAACCTTGTGGAGAATGAGTATTTCTTTGACCGAAGCTCACAGGCATTTCACTACATCCTGAATTACTACCAGACGGGGAGGCTGCATGTCATGGAGCAGCTTTGTGCACTCTCTTTCCTGCAAGAGATCCAGTACTGGGGTTTGGATGAGCTCAGCATTGATTCCTGCTGCAGAGACCGGTGAGTTGTGGGAAGATGAGGCTTCCTCATCTTGTGGATTGTGGGTTAGATGAGTTCAGCATTGACTTGCATTCAGGGACCCTCAGGAGAGAGGTGTAGCACTGGGGATAGGTGAAGTAGCAGGAAAAGTTGTGTGAGTTGAGCCCCGAGTGCTGCTCTAGCAGTAGATGGGTGTCAGAAATGGGAGATATGTTGAGTGAGGTCACAGTTACCATTTGCTGTGGGAAAGGTTGCAGGTGAGGTCAAGATAGTGAAACAGTAACAGGGTCTGGATGTCCTGTAGTGGTTTCAAACTGGGCCTGGAAGCTCAAAATGCTGAAAAGGACAATGCCAGAGATGAAAAGGGTTGTGAAAGGAGAGATGCCGCTTCAATCATTCAGTCTGAGGTTATCATAGAGGGATTAGATGTGGAGCCAGGCACCATGCTGGGAGGGTTTGGATCCTGCCCACCTGCACTTTAATTTTGAAGGATTTCCAAATTCAAGCTGGAGAGGCAGAAGGGGGGCTGGTCAGCTGCCAGGCTGAGTGTGGGTGGCGTGGCTCCAGGAGGAACCATGAAAGGAAGCGTTGCACGTGGATGTAGCAGCTTACAGGGAGGGGGCAGCAACAGCGGGAACATGGCTCGCTGGAGACAAATTATAACAGGCAGTTTAGGAACGAGGTGGGTTTTGACTGAACCACCCCCAGGATGTTTCTGTTAATTCTATTTGCAGTTAATTTCCCACCATATTCAACGTTACTGGTTTGGGTTTTTTAGTATTGAAGAAAAGAATTTTATAAAGAATGTAACTGCTATTTAGCTATAGCAGTTATGTCAAAATTATTAGAAAGAAAGAAGTAGTACCATCCCAAAAGGATATTAGAGGTATCCTACCCTAGTATGGCTTAATTCTTTAGCTGAGAAAATTGGAGCCTAGTTTTCATCCCTTTCTTCCTTCTCTGGTAGGTGTAACTGAACGCTCCTACTACTTTAGTGATACATGGAGCTACAGACCTTTTTGACATATGCCTGTATTGAAGGCAAAATTGCACAACACCTTTGTCTAAGGCTTGAACTTCGCAGCAGGCAAAAAGAAAGACAGGAAAGAAAAAGATTTTTTTTTTTAGTGTACTTTGAGTATGTTTATGATTGACAAAATTCCACTTTAAATATACTTTTACTCTGACAAAACACTCTATGTATTTACAGTCTGTAAGTTTTACTCAGTACAAATGCTTGTCCACTTTGTGTGAGAGCCCATATATCTAAAGAAAAAAAGATACCTTGTCATCTTAGTGTGTATTGATCAGAAGTTCACCCATGAACTGCATGGCTTTAATTATGTCTTCAGTTTTACTATTGCAAATATGGACCAGCATAATAAAAATGGCATAAAAAATTGTAAATTAAACAAATTGAGAACTGTTTAAAAACAGAGGACCTGGTTGTGTCAGGATTGCTTCTAAGAATTCATGTTAGTCATGCCGAAGATCCTACTGTGGTCAACATGATCCATATAAATAAATCGCTATCAGTAGAATTGCTCTGCATATAGAATGTGTCACTGATGTGAAATGGGGTAATAGAAGTATATCAGTCAGTGGAAACACACTGTAGGGGCTCAACAATAAAAGCCATATGCTTGATATTAGGGTTTTGTGAGTTCACACAAGGTAAATTTTAATGTGTATTCTTCTGACTTGCATGGTGAATGGTAAGACAAGCATCTGCCTACTGGTATTCAAAATCTCTTGCGGGGTGTTCCTGGGCAGGTACTTCAGGAGGAAGGAGCTGAGTGAAGCCTTAGACATCAAGAAAGATGCAGAAGAACTGGATGCCCAAGATGAAGAAGAGGATTTTTCTGGTAGCCTCTGTCCCAATGTCAGACAGAAACTTTGGGAAGTTTTGGAAAAGCCTGGCTCCTCTGCAGCAGCCAGGACGTTTGGCACCTTGTCCATGGTTTTTGTTGTTGTGTCAATTGCCAACATGGCCTTGATTTCAGTAGAGCTCAGCTGGCTGGCCCCAGCACTGCTGGATGCCCTAGAGTACTTGTGCATTGCGTGGTTCACAGTGGAGTTTGTCCTGAGGCTCCTGTGTGCACGAGATCGGTGTCGCTTCCTAAGGAGTGTGGCAAACATCATAGACCTCCTTGCTATTTTGCCTTTCTACATCACCCTGCTGGTAGAGAGCCTGTGTGGTGGTGAGAGCTCCCAAGAACTGGAGAATGTGGGGCGCATTGTCCAAGTGCTGAGACTTCTTAGAGCCCTGCGGATGTTGAAGCTGGGAAGACATTCAACAGGTATATTTGGCCATGGCTATGATACTTCTCAATTTCACTGCCTGCAATAGTTGTCCCTGGGTATAGTCCTCCATTTTGTGTGTGCATTACATGACACAATCTGTTAGCAGTAATGGCTTTTGAAGATCTTACTTTTGAATGTTATAATTGAGTGACAAGGGCCTTCTCCAAAAAATTTTAGCTCTTCATAAAGCCTTGCATATTGTTTGCAGTGAACATTTATATAAACAGACCTCAGTGTTGCATGCTGTAAATCATCCACCAGTCATTCACAGTATGATAAATTTTAAAATGTATATATGTGTTGATTTTATTAGCAAAGAAGCAGAGATCCTCAGCCCAGACTTTTTGTATGTTCCAAGGCCCACTAATGACAGCTGTCACAATTTCATTTGTTTAAAAGCATATGTGAAGAATTTTATTATGATTTTGTTCATGTCATAGATCCTGAAAACAACCACAGTGGAGAATGTTTCAAGGAGACTTTAAATCCTTTGCAGGTGGTGGGTTAAGGGGCTCTCTGGCCCCATTGAACCTGCTGCTATTCCAGTGGTATGTGGAGCCCATCAGGGGCTGCTTAGGCAGGGGGACCTGGGTGCAGTGCAGAGCAGCAGTGCCACATTCAGCCAGCATTCACCAAGTGGTCTGGGGCCCTTAGTGCCCTGGCACACCTGACAGATGAATGAACAACAAGCAGGGGTGGGGTGGAAGGTGAAATGCATTTCTGTGAACCATCTTGTTTGCTCTCTCTGGTGAAAGGAAGGCATAAAAGTCAACATTTTCTAGTGGGAATTTATCAGAGGATGCTGGAAATTATTGGAAAGTGTTGAATTTCCTCTTCCATTTCCCCTGATTTTATTACTACTTTGTGGCATGTGCATACCTGGCTATATGAAAGAATAAAAACTGTCTTGGCATTTTCAAAATTATTTTATTATGTACCCACCTAAATCAGTGGAGAATATGGTGCTGAATTTTACAGGAGAAAAGTTCAGCCAACACTAGTAGCTTTTAAAAATTAAATCCTAATGGTAAATCATGATCTCTGTCCTGCAATATTAGCTGTTCTGAAGACAGTGATGATCGTTCTTGAAAAGCACCCAATGTGGCCTTTCAGGATTTCCAGCCATGAAGCGGGAATGCTTTGATGCCTGTCCATATTTTTGGAGAGCCCTCTCTGTGAACTGGTCCAAATTCAGCAGGAGGTACAGTGTGCTCACAGCAGCAGAATGGTATATTTTTATTACCACTGAAAGGTAGCAAACCTGCCTGCCAGTGGCAGGGAGTTGCTTTGATACTCCTCATTATCATAAGCATAATCATAGTGGTTTAGGAAGTATCTTAATCTTACTCTCCACCCTAGATTATGCCTCGACTGATGCATAACAGTCCCTTAGAAAGCAGTTGAGAGGAAGTTTATAATGATTCAGTCTGTCAATGCGTTAGTTTTGCTTCATTACAAGTTTTGCAGGGTTTGGTAGAGGTTTTTGCAAGGCTTTTATACACTTTTGATGGTAGTTGTAATGTGAATACCATCGTCTCTGGCTGTGTTTTGAAAATAACAAAACGATTCTATCTCATCAGGGCACTTTTGTGCTGACTAACAAAATGGTCTTCCAAAAGTATGTTGATTCAAATTAAGTTTCCAGTTTATTGCAATTTACTCTTACAGAGTGAATGTGTTCATTCTGTCACTCAGTTTTGTGGCTCTATCAACTTGGAATCAGATGTTTCAGATATTTGTATAACTGCTAACTTCAGGTATACATACTTTCAAGGATGGTCTAAACGTTTAGGTATATATATCCTTAAATTAATTATTCAGTATTTACCACAGTTTATATCACAATATTGAATGACATAGTACTATGTTAGGTTAAAGTGAATTAATTACATAAAAATGTAGTATCGTGATCTGGAGATGTGCTGTCTTCTTTTTATTGGAATCAAAATGCCAGTTTCAAGGTACAAGAAGCAACATATGTATCAATTTAAACCACTTGGAGCAGTGTTACCTTCACTGTGTTGCTTCTTTGGTAGGTCGGTTGCTGCCTGCATAGTTCCAGAATGCTAAATCAAATCTGTATGATTTAAATGTAGAAACTCACTGTTCTGGTCTCCTGTCTGAAGAAGTGTGTTAATGTGCTTCTAAATACATCCTTTACCACAGCTCCTAATACAAGATGAGCCCCATATATATCATGCATGGAGAGCATCCTCCTTGCACATACCTAGGCAGTCCTGATAAACCTCCGTGTTCAGGGGTGGCTCTTGAAGCTCTTCTTGCTCTCTTGCCTTGGATCTGACAGGTGCCTTCCAGTGAGGCTTGTCTCCAACTCCTACGCTCTCAGACCAGACAGAGCTTCAGGCACTGCTCAGTTGTTTTGTGTGGCGAGATGAATACAAGACCAGAAGATTTGTGTCTGCAGGCAGCAGCTTCTCTTTCACCAAGGAAGGGTGTTCACAGCCACAAGGAGAACATCTCTGTGGTACTTTGTGGAGGCATAGCAAAGCTGGGATCACAACAGCAGCCTGGCCCTCCTGTCAGGGGCAGGGATGAGTGAGGTGAAAAAACATCGGTTATTTTCTTCACTTTCAAGAAATAACAACTTAACCCTTTCCATGGGACAGGAGCAAGAATGAAAATAAGAAACTAAAAAAGTAATTTCTGCCCCTTTGGAAGCTGAAGCCAGCTCACTGGAGGGATGTGATCTTAAAAACACTTGGGCTAGACTGGTGTGAGTGTGCAGTTACTTATGCAAAGTACTGTATTTCATTGAGGAGCCACTGAGAAATCAGTAGTACCTCTGTCCGTAAAATGTGTAGCTAGAGGGCAAGACTACTCCTCCGATATAGTAAAATTATGTATTTTAGTAACTTCAAGAGAACTGAAGCTGCATTTGTCATGTTCTCAGATGCTCCTCAGCTGTTGCCTTCCCCCAGGACCATGTTTTCAGGGAAGCCTTGCTGGTCTCCTCTGGGAAGCACATACAGAGAGACTTGTTGAGGTAAAGTAGGGTATGAGCATCTTACTTGCGAAGGCAACGAGCATGTATTTGAGAGAAGACCATAGCATATTTAAGGCTGTCATGCCTCTAGAGTCATGAAAAGTTGAAACTTCAGCACTTTTTGTGTCAAAACTTTAGGGTTATTTAAACACTGTGTAAACTGAAGCTCCTGAATATCAATTTGTATTACCAAGTCACTTGGGACAAAAGAGAGATAGAACTTGACCAGCGTAGCAGAAATGCTTCCTATTCCTCCTGCCACGGCTGGGGCTGGTTGCCAGCCTCACACCAACTCTGTTACAGCACCTTAGCACCTTCCAAGCATGAGTAACCAAGCTGTCACAGCTCCTGGCAAGGAGTTCTCATGAGAAGCTGTAAGACTTGCTGAGGTGTCTGTGCTGGAACAGCCCTAGTTTGATCATGTGCCAGGACTCAGAGACATTTTTAAAAGGTACAAAGTAATATAGTAGTATACTTTATACATGTCATTACACCAACTGATTCCCCTTAGAATGAGCTGCAGAGTCCAGTATCTTCTCTGATTCATAGATTTGCCTAGAGATGTCTCCTGACTTCATCTAATGAGATGAATAATTATATCTTAATTTTAGATGAGTATACCAGAAGTAAGAATAATAAAAAGAAAAAATCAGACCTTGAACAGTTAGAATAACTAACCATAGGAAAAATTAGAAGGTCATCATTCTGATACAAAGAGTCAACAGTTACTGTTCTTTTTCTCTTTATTTTAATCTATTTTATGTGAAATATTTGCTTTTTATTTTAGCTATAATACTCTCAAGATTCATCATAAGGTACAAACCCTGGCTTTTATAGTATTAATTTATGCTTTGAAAAGAAGTGCTACAGGGATCATTTTAAATTGTAACTTCTTCCTAGCTCACCTGAAAGGGCTCACTCTTCTGCCTTGTTCAGTAGGAAGTTTTACAGGGCAAGTGCTCCTTACTTGGAAATGAGAATTTGATCTGAATCCTTGCAGTTATCTCACAGAGCTTTTGCACTGCTGATATTAGTATTTCCAAAATATGAAGGCAGTCATATTTACAGAGAAAAAATTGCACTGATATATCTTATTCCCCTGTGTTAAAGATTTAATCTATATCATTGTAATAAACATTCTACATATCATAGTTATAGTAATAGAACATCTCAGTATGAGTAAGTTCTTTACTGCAGTTTGTAGCAGATAGCATTGGAAGAAAACCCCAACATTGCCTCCAAACTCTACCTTGTACTTCCAGTGTTTGCTGTACATAAAACTTCCAAAACCCATTAGACCTGTGGGGGAAAAGAAAGAGCCAAAAGCAAAAAATGCTAACATCTTGTAGTTTGAGACTGTCGAAAAATCAAATTGCCTGTAACACTAAGTAGCACATGAAGTCTGCAACAGCTCAGTAAGCTGTTTTGCAAACACTAATTTAGTGAGAAGTATACCCATGAAGGGTAATTCATAAGCATTATGTTTTTCTCATTTATTAGAGAAAGCATCTCACATTTTTAAAGAACAGTATTAAAAACTAATCCAAAGTAATTCAAAAGATAATTTCAGTCTCCTATGTATCTCAGCAGAATTGGTACCCTGTTATCTTCCTTCTTTCTTTATGTGTGCAATATTTATCCATTGCACTAATTTTGGATTTACTTTCCTGCTTGCTTTGCTTCCTGCAGTCTAGCCTTGAAGCAGTAGCTCTAACAGGAATATAGGGGGTCATGGAGAGTGGTCCTGAACTCCCTGTGCAGCTCATGGGAAAAAGGACTGATGCAGTACATAGTCAATTAACAGGATTCCATGCTTGCATTGAGCTGTCTTGAATTTGGCACAAGTGCAGCTGTTACTGGAAAACTGTATTTGTTCTGATGTCTACAGATACAAGGTAGTGATAGGGCTTGGGGGAGGGAAGAAGGGTCGGAGAGAATTTGTGACAACTATAAAAGGATTGAAAACAATCCTTAAAGAAAAAGTTATTAAGTGAACTGAACTGGGGTCTAAGTACTCACATAGCAACACAAATTTGGTGACTAAGGGTTCCTTGGTCCAAGAGAAAAATAGGACAGTGGCTGGAAAACAGAGGCTTGGCACATTCAGTCTCCGAGTATATATATTTTTGTGTGGTTTTAAGTTGTTTAGAGTGGTGCTAGATCTTCTCTTACAGCCAATTAATAAATCGAGATTGTTTCTTTGGTCTAAATTGTATGTGTACATTGTTCAGATGATAAGTAATGAGAAGAATTCCTATGCTCTGTATTAAGAAAATACCGATGATGTCAGGTGTTCAGTCTGATGCTGTGATCTATTTCTGTAAATCGCTTTTTCCCAGTTTATGTTTAGAGCAGCACCTCTTTTTAGCCTACCAGGGTCAGTGCCTCATTAGACCAGCAGAAGTGCTGGTGAGAGATGTGGTGGTCAGAGATCATTGTGAGCATGGTGATCATGAAATAAGAGTGTTTTCTATTCATGGTGAAGTGAGGAAAGAGGTCAACAAAACTTCTCACATGGATTTCCAGCAGGCAGGATTTGGCCTGTTCAGGAGACTGGTTCAGAGAGTCCCTTGGGAAACAGCCCTTAAAAACAGAGGGCTCCAGAATGGCTGGACATACTTTAGAAAGAAATCTTAAAGGCTCAGGAGCAGGCGGTACCTATGTGCTTAAAGATAAGCCAAGGAGGAAGAAGAGCAACCTGGATGAACAGGGAGCTGCTGCCAGAATTCAGAGAAGAAAAGAGAGTTTATGACTTTTGGAAGAAGGATAGGAACTCAGGAAGAGTACAAGGATTTCGTTAGGTCATATAGAGAGACAATCAGAAAAGCGAAAGCTCAGCTAGAACTCAATCTGGCCACCAGTGTGAAAGGCAGTAAAAAGTGGGTTTATAAATTACATTACCGACAAAAGGAGGGCCAAGGAAAATCTCTGTCCTTTGGTTGTGGGGGGATAACATTATCACCAAGGATGAGGCAAAGGCTGGGGTACTTAATATCTTCTTGCCTCATTGTTTAGCAGAGAAAGTGGATATCCTCATGGCACCAAGCCCCCTGAGCTGGTAGACAGGGATGGAAAGCAGAATAGACACCCTGCAATCCAACAGGATGTAGTTAGTCACCTGCTGTGCCACTTAGACACTCACAGGTCTATGGGGCCACATGGGATTCATCCTAGGGTGATGAGGGAGCTGGCAGGAAAACTTGTCATGATGCTTGCCATCATTTATGATTGGCCTGGGAGGTCCCAGGTAGCTGGAAGTTAGCAAATGTAATGTCCATCTACAAGAAGGGTCAGAAGGAGAATCCAGGAAACTACAGCCCTCACCTTGGTGCTGGGGAAGATTATGGAGAAGATGATCTTGAGTGTGATCACATGGCATGTACAGGACACCCAGGGGATCAGGCCCAGCTGTGGGCTGTGGGTTTAGGAAAGGACAGTTCAGCCGAGGCTTGATCATCCTGATCTTTTACGACTACATCACCTGCCTAGTGGATGAGGGAAAGGTTATGAATGTTTTCTACCTGTACTGCAATAAAATCTTTGACACTGTCTCCCTCAGCATCTACTGGAGAAACTGGAGGCCCATGGCCTGAACAGATGCACTCTTTGCTGGGGTGAAAACTGGCTGGAGAACTAACCCCAGGGAGTGTTAGTGTATGGTGCCACATCCAGCTGGTGGCAGTGACTAGTGGAGTCCCCAAGGCTCAGTATTGGGGCCAGTCTTGTGTAATATCTTTATTGATGATCTGAATGAAGGAATTGGGTTGTACCCTTTAGTCAGTTTGTAGACAACACTAAGTTAGGTGGAGGAGTTGATCTGCTGGAGGATATAGGAGGGTTCTGCAAAAGGATCTGGACAGGCTGGATACATGGGCTGAGACCAACAGTATGAGGTTCATTAAAGCCAAGTGCTGGGTTCTGTACTTGCATCACATCAACCCTTGTTGCAGTGCAACAGGCTGAGGAAAGAGTGGCTGAAAGCTGGCCAGTGGAAAAGGATCTGGGTGTGATGAGCCAGCTGTGCCCAAGTGTCCACAAAGACCAATGGCATCATGGCCTGGGTAGTGTGGCCAAATGGACTAGGAAACTATTTATCACCCTGTACTCAGCACTGGGAAGCCTCAAATCCTGTGTCCAATTCTGGACCCCTCACTACAAGAAAGACATTGAGGTGCTGGAGAAGGGCAATGAAATGTTCCAGAGAAGGGCAATGAAACTGGTGAGGATCGAGAGAGTAACTCATATGAGGAGTGGCTGAGGGAACTGGGGTTGTTCAGCCTGGAGAAAAGGAGGCTCAGGGGAAACCTTATTGCTCTCTACAACTGCCTGAAAGGAGGGTGTAGCCAGGTGGGGTTAGCCTCTCCTCCCAGGCATCAAGCAGTATGAAAAGAGAAAACAGCCTCAGGCTGTGCCGAGGAGGTTCAGGTTGGACATCAAGAAGAATTTCTTCATGGAAAGGATGGTTAAGCATTGAAATGGGCTGCCCAGGGAGGTGACAGAGTCACAATCCTGGAAGTGTTCATGAAACAACTGGATGTGTCACTTAGTGCTATGGTTTAGTTTACAAGCTGGTGTGCAGTTAAAGGTTGGATTTGATGACCTTGGGGGTCTTCTCTAATCTTACTGAGTCTGTGATTGTCAAGACATGTTCACCTGCATTCAAATAAAATATAAGGCAGTCAGCTTTTAAGTAAGAAATGTTTTGCAAAGATATGATGACAGCTACATGAATCAACCTACTGACAGCATTTCTTCTCTTTCAGGCTTGCGGTCCCTGGGGATGACTATTGCTCAGTGCTATGAGGAGGTTGGCCTTCTGCTTCTTTTCCTCTCTGTAGGAATCTCTATATTTTCCACTGTGGAGTACTTTGTTGAACAAGGTGTGCCAGGCACAACTTTCACAAGTGTACCTGGTGCTTGGTGGTGGGCAACAACTTCCATGACAACAGTTGGTTATGGTGACATTAGACCAGACACTACCATTGGTAAGGTAGTAGCCTTTATGTGTATACTATCAGGAATACTGGTTTTGGCTTTGCCAATAGCTATAATAAATGACCGCTTTTCTGCCTGTTATTTTACACTGAAGATAAAAGAAGCTGCTCTTCGGCAGCGTGAAGCTTTGAAGAAACTCATGAAGAACTCATCCAGCGATTCAAATATCAATGTTAATTTGCGAGACATATACGCACGCAGTGTCATGGACATGTTGCGGTTAAAAAGCAGAGAGAGAGCAAGTACAAGGAGCAGTGGTGCAGATGAATTTTGGTTTTGACTTTGGGTATGATGATTTTTGGTTTTGGCTTTGAAGTTATTTAACCTTGTGTAGCACATAGACTACTTCAGAAATTTAGTATTAAGTATCACTTTTTTTATTATTTGCCACACAGTGTATTTGCTTTTCCAGGTGGAGTTTTACTTACTTGACTGAAATATTACAGACTGAAATATTTATTGTATACAAAACACAGAATTCATAACATGGAATCTCTCAAAGAACTCTAAAACCCTGCTTTCAGAACTGGATCATGGTAGGTGAGATGGGAAATAATGGATCCATGAAAGTAAAACAATGATGCAAGCATTTGTCTAATCTAAATCCCTACTAATGTATCATAATAAAGTTTTGGTGAAAATTGCCACAGTGTTTTGAATTTTAAACATTTTGTACTTGCACTTGAAGAACAAAAGTCAAAGTCATTTAGGAAAACTGAAAAGGGAAGTCTAAGAAAGTGAAATATTGAATAAATTTAGGATGACATTCCTATAATTAGCTTAATCTTGATCCCCTTTCTTATCCCCATCTTCTACCCTATTTGCATGAAAAAAAGTCATTCTGGGGTAGCATGAGGGTTGGAGGGAGGGAGGAGGGGGTGGGTTTGGAATTTCCTCATTTGCAGAGAAGCAAAGGGCTACCAGATATATAAGGGGTATTAGGAGATAGATGGAAGTATCAAGATCTATAGCAAAGTACAAAACAGTCATTACATAAGTGCCATAATATAGAACATCATCTGTAGTTGCTTCAGAAGTTGCAAGAGGTAATGCAGCCTTTGCAATATGGGAATAATTTACAAACTTTGTTTAAACTATACCTTCTCTATGTGTTTTGATTCCCATTACTTATTTGTGTAGTTAAGCAGTTTTTGTGCTCAAGTAAAGTCACCATTGGATAACAGGAGAAGCAGAAATTTGAAAAGATAACAAACTAGTGATTTCTCTGTCTCCCATTAAAATTGTAGGTATTCCAAGTGAACCAGACTTTTTAAAAGTTAATTATCTTCACTGATACATTATTAGAAAAATGCTTCATTAAAATATTTTTGTTTCAAAGGAAAAATGAGCACTTGTTGGACCGAATGCTTACTTTATGTAGTCATCAAGGTAAAAAACTAAAATAATCAAAGGTGGTTTTGGTCCATTTTCCCACCACCCACCTCTCCAGTGGCCCAATGCCATTCTTAGCAAGTAAAGCTTTTCTTTAATGTAATTTCACTAATCTAGACTATGACATTGCCATGAAATGCATATAACTCAGCTAGTACCTTTAATTTAAAATTTCATAAGCCTCTCACATTTCACATTTCTTTTGGGCAATATACACACTAAAAAGATACATCTATTAACTGTGTATTATTAAGCTTTATCTATTTATCTACATCGAAGGCTTAAACTGCATTTGAGCTTATATGAATGGGTGAAATAACCCAATTTTAATAAACATTGAATAATACTTGTTTTGAAATAAGAGTGTGTTTTTCTGTCATTCCCTGTAAATAATGGGGTAAACATAATACAGCAACCAAGATTTTCAAGGCATCTTGATGCAAACTGGGCAGGATTTTGCATGATACTTCTGATTTGTCAGAAGGCTGAGCTGGCATCAGTGAGCATTTTGGTTTGGGACCAGTGCAGCACACATGACTGTCACGAGGGTCAGAAGGAAGATAAATGCTGGACACCACCAGAGATTGCCTAGGTGTGAAAATTTGTAGGTCATCTTCATGGTGTGTGGTAAACAGAGAGCAACTGTATTATCACAGTGTTCTCCTCTCCCCAGATATTCTATGAATGCACCACAAAATTCCCAGTGATGTCCAGGAGACACAATTAATTCTGTAGGGGAAGGTCTGGTGCAGCCCACTCTAGGTTATTATTTCATAGCTCTTTAGAGCAGGAAGTCTCTCAGGCTGCACAAATTGTACAGTCTGTTTCTCATTCAAAAGTCATTCTAATTATAGAGAATTAGGAAGAAGCTTTCATTGTGGGAAGGCTGTTTTGTAATGTCTTTTGTGCTGTCTTGCACAGCATCTGATCTGTGTTTGAGAAAGGAAATGCTGTCAGCTGATTGATTCTCTTTAGGGAAAGTCTGCTTTATTACATGGTGCTTTTTATGACAGACTCAAAAGAATGAGAGAATGGGATGTATTCGTTGATTCACTCCTTTGACCATCTCTGGAGATAGTTTCCTAGAAATGCCCATGGGACAAACATGCTCAGGCTTTTTCAAATAGTTGCTTTGGCCTCTGTTTTCAGACCTCTTGATTTTACATTCAGTCTCCCAAGCAGAGATTGTCAATCATGTTGTTTACACAGAACAGTTATCTATCATGTTATGGGCTGAGATTAGCAAATCTTTTTACAGAGGAAGACCAGTTCTGATTTCAGCTCTTACAGACAGAAGGACCAGAGCATTCATACTGAGAAACACACAGTACAGGACATCACAACTCTAAAAAAATGAAGGTACACAATGTATGTGCTACCACAGATTTGGGAAATAGCTCAGCCACCACTAAGGCACCAAATTAAGAATGTAACTTTGCTATCTTTAGAATATCACACTAAAGACAAGAAGCTACCTTTTGTCCTCACTTCTGTTCTGCCATCCTGCAGCAGACACGGCAGACATGATTAGTAACATTGGCTAAAAATTGAGTATTTTAACTCTAAACACCAAGTATTTTCACAAACTGACATCAAGGGTTGTAGCTGCAGCACATAGAAAGAAGCCCTGCAATTATCTTGGTTCCCTAGTACAAGAATTAGTAATAGAGAAAATTATAGAAATGTATAGAACACTTTGAGTAGAAAAGGATCTTAAAGATCATCTAGCACCAACCCCCTTGGTGTAGGCAGGGACACCTTCCACTTGACCAGGTTGCTTAAAGTCCCATCCAGTCTGACCTTGAACACTTCTAGGGATGGGACATCCAAGTTTCTCTGGGTGTTTGTGTGTCGACACAATCAGGCAGGTGGGACAGCCACAAAGTCACTGTTAGAAAGTAAAGAGTCTGTTTATTCCTGTTCCCTTGCTTTCAGGGGGACCCTAAAAGCAGCACCTGGGCAAAGGTTCATAAAGAAGATTCAGGCACCTTTAAACTTGGGCCATGCTAGAGAATCACTGGCCTGCTGTTCATTCAGGCTGTAAGGTCACTTGATTGATTTACAGTCCTCCTTGACAGTTTAATCCATACCTTCCAACACTGGGCAATGTTACCACTCTTATAGTGAAGAATTTCTTCCTTAAATGTAATCTAAACCAACCTCTTTCAGTTTAAAGCCATTCCCCCTTGTCCTGTCACTACATTCTCTTGCAAAAAGTTCCTCTTCAGCCTTCCTGTAGGGGCACAAACTACAATGTAGACAAACAGTCTGAAAAATCTTTCATATTTGTTTATAGACGCTTAGGGACAGCTTTTCCTTTGGGCCAGTGTAGTCCAAACCCACCAAAAAATTTTAAACATCACTAGAATTGTTGTCATTTTTACTTTGAAGAAAGGCAACAGCCTTCTGGGTCACATTAGGCAGAGCATTGCCAGGAGGTCAAGGGAGGTAGTCCTCCTCCTCAACCTGATGAGACAGATCTGGGTGATGTGTCCAGTGCTGGGCACCCCAGCACAAGAAAACAGGGACAGGTTACTGGGGGCACTCCAGCAACATAGTGGAGGGCCAGGATGCAGAGACCAGCACATCAGGAAACCCTTGTGTCCAGGAGGGGCAGGTGTGCTGGTAGCTGGTGGGGGAGAGATTTATCAATTCTGGGGTGTTTTGGAAAGGTATTTAGAAATTCATGTCTGCTAATATTTTACATGTTACTTCTTGTAGTGATTTTGATCTTGAATGCGTACTTCAATGATTAATTAATTTGTTGTTAGTAAGTTAATTAACCACTTCAAACTTTATTTGATATTAACTATGTAAATTGAGCAATTTTTCCTTCAGAGAGGAATTTTGCTGGTCAAATCTGAGCTTATGGTACTGCACGTGACAAATATGGTTGAGAACAAAAAGGAGCAAAAAGGAAAGGAGAAAGTTAAGGGGTCTTTTGTAAAGTAACTTAAGTTTTCTGACATAGCTAAGTATTTTCATCTTGTTATGATTGGTGAGTGGCATGTTTTTCTTGTTTGCTACAGCATTGTCCTCTCAAAGCTCCATTGAAGTATCCATGCATAAACACAGCTTTAGCAGGACACACTCTGTTGAGATGCTCACCATCCAAATTGCACTGGAGCAGCTGTTGCTGATGTCTCCAGACACAGCTGTTGCTGATGTCTCCACACAGCCTCACTGCAAAAAGGGTAGAGCAGGCTGTAGTCACACCTCTGATTGCAAACAGGGGTCTTCAGGGCTCTGAGTGCTTGAAAAGGTCATTCACCAAAGAGTAGGACTGGATTTAATTATGTCTCTAAGACTGAAATGCCTTATTCAATTGCAACCTCTTGTCAATAAGGGGGTTTTTTTTGAGAGAAAGTGTTTTAATGAGTCCTGCAATAATTGCAGTTTTTCCTCTTATATAAACACAAATACTAGAAGTCACATACATCTCCAGACAAAAGCACAGCTGCCACAGACTCTGTTTGTATGCATTTAAATTTGGTAAATAATGAGCTTGCCCTAATGATCAGTCAGTAACTGAAGTAATTCCTTTAATAACCGGATTTTAATTAAACACTAAGCTGAACAATTTAGTTATAGTGTTGTTTGTTATGTATGAAATAGAGTATTTTCTAAAAAAAAAAAAAAACAACATTACCCCAGTGTATAGGGCTGGCACTTCTGCTAGAGAATGGCACTGTCAGCAGGAGAGGCACAGTCCATTTTGCCTGTGCCTCTCACTTGCATTGTTGAAAAGCCTGAGCAGACACATCCCTTCCCACAGAAAAATGGGAGGAAAGTTTTGTGCGAGTGTGTTTTGCCTGCTGTCCTATTATAGGATTTTTACATGAAACAAAAAAAACTGAACTTACAACAAAAATCTAAACTTATGACCTATTTAAAGGTATTTGGGGTACTATTACATGTTTTATTTATGTTGCATTTCTGCTTTACAGACACCAGGAGCCCCTTTAGCTGGGGTGAGGATAAGGAAGGGATCCCACCTAATGTCATAAAAACAGGCCCAACACTAGTCAATGTAAACCTCAGTTGTTCCCAGTCTTTCTCAGACCCCCAAGACAGCTGGTGAGATGGATTTACAACATACAAAAGAAACATCCTAAAGTTAGGTTGGGTCTTATAAGAAGTCTGCAGTTGTGTTCGTCTAACTAAGATTATGTGAAATGCCCATTATGATGTGAAAAAAACTAGGCCTTTGTAACAGCTTCTGCAAATTAAATCCTCTTCCTTGTAAGAGAAGAAAGACCATGCAGATGTAAGATTTTCTCTAATTCTCCTCAGTTCTGTACAGCTTTCAATAAAATGAAAAGTGCTTGTAAGTCACGTAGTATTACTGTGTGGTCCTGCATGCTGTGACAGACATTTCATTTCCTATGGCTTACTCACAAAGGCAGTTCTATTTGCAACTCTGCAGCAGAGATAGATCCTGGGAAATGGCTCAAGTGTGCATGACTCTTCACTACCTAATACATGAACAAGTTTCTCAGAAGAACTTGAAAAGCCGTTCAGAACAACCTCTTGCAATTGCCATAAAAACAAGCACGGTGAATTGTCTTGTCCTAAACACATTTTTCAACACAACAAAAAAGGCAACTGGCTTGGACATAGTTAAAAGTTAACTAATGAATTCACTCTTTACAGATTTCTGAATTATAATTCTCAGCCTGAGGTATGAAATATATTATGAAATTCAGATGTCAAATTATGGAAAAGCATTCCAAGATGAACATGTCTTTGTTTAAGAACTGCTGTGCAGTGAAGCAATATCCATAAACTCCTAGCTTTTTTTGTCCTAAACCAGCAACATCATCACAGCCTTTGGAAACAGCCAGAGTTACAGGCTCTATGCAATCACTCCATAGCTATTCTGATGTGCTTTAGATGCTGCAGTGATAAATGGTAGTACTACTGAAACCATGAACAGACAGATTAAGCCATTTTTAATGTTGAAAATACAAGAAGAAAAATCATGAAAGTAGAACAGGAAAGAGAAAATTAATTTAAATTTAAATTAGTTTTAATTTAAAATAAGAATTTGACATTCTTCAGCTGAGATTTACCAGTGTCTTTTTGTGACTGACCTTGTGTGTTTTAGTCTTCATATCTTCTCATAAGAAAAGAAGAACATATGGTTTACTGCAGAGGAAGAAATTTTTTTCAGCTCATTAACTGACATGCATCATAGGTCCATACCACAAATTAGATCACATACTAATAAATCATACCTCATCCTACCATTCAGCCCTGTATATCATACACACCTCTGCCCTGAACCATGTGTAAGCACATGCTTTCATATGTGCATTGTTCTTCTGTAGATCAAAATAAAAATCCCCATCTTTTTGTAAGAGGTAAACACCAAGTTAAAAGAATAAGATCAGATTTAATCTATTTACAGTTTCTGCTATTTTTTATTTCTGCTGTCAGTTCTCATTTAATTTTCCCATTTCCTGGCAGGAATTGCCAAAAAACAGGTGGAAGAATTGCCAATCACAGCCTTTCACTGTCAAAATGTAGACAAACCTACCTCACAGACCCATGTTCTGCTTTCCTATGTGTCCTGGGTTGACTATATAATGCTTTTATC